>JAECWR010000169.1:0-125470 GCA_018150935.1 Drosophila pruinosa
GACCCCTGTCTGTATCGACTCGGCTGCTGATGCTGATCAAGAATGTATATAGTTTATGGGGTCGCAGACGCCTCCTTCTGCCTGTATCGCACATTCGGAGAAAAGCAAACGGTCATAATTTTTTTAAAATCCATGGCCCGAAAAAACATAATATCAATATAGTTACTCTAAATGATAAGACTATGAAATTGATACAACATTTAGAGAAGCATAATAAATACGATCAAATGAAAAAGAAAAGTAGGAACGGGTAGCTGTGCAGGTGCAGCTTCCTCCGATTTCACCTTATAAAAGTAATTCTTTAATAACTTCTGTGTTTTTTGCACGATTGTAACCAAATTTTCAGAGATCATTAAGATGATGATTACCATTGTGTGTGCCAAAACTGAACATTCTAGCTTTAACATGATGCGTGGAAATCGTTTTTTTCGATTTACGGAGGCGGAAGGGGGCGTGGACAACATCTAAAATAAACTTCAGCTGACAACCGAATTTTGACATGTTGTCTCCAAATTTCGAAGCTCTAGCTTTTATAGTCTCTGAGATTTCGATGTTCATACAGACAGACGGATACACAGACAGGGATATATCGACTCGGCTGCTGATGCTGATCAAGAATGTATATAGTTTATGGGTCGCAGACGCCTCCTTCTGCCTGTATGCACATTCGGACAAACGCAAACGGTCATGATTTTTTAAAATCCATGGCCCAAAATCATTATATCAATATAGTTACTCTAAATGATAAGACTATCAAATTGATACAACATTTAGAGAAGCATAATAAATACGATCAAATGAAAAAGAAAAAGTAGGAACGACTAGCTGTACAGGTGCAGCTTCCTCCGATTTCACCTTATAAAAGTAATTCTTTAATAACTTCTGTGTTTTTTGCACAATTGTAACCAAATTTTCAGAGATCATTAAGATGATGATTACCATTGTGTGTGCCAAAATTGAACGTTCTAGTTTTATCATGATACTTGGAAATCATTTTTTTCGATTTACGGAGGCGGAAGGCGGCGTGGATAACATCTAAAATAAACTTCAGCTGCCTACCGAATCTTGACATGTTGTCTCCAAATTTCAAAGCTCTAGCTTTTATAGTCTCTGAGATCTCGATGTTCATACAGACAGACGGATACACAGACCCCTGTCTGTATCGACTCGGCTGCTGATGCTGATCAAGAATGTATATAGTTTATGGGGTCGCAGACGCCTCCTTCTGCCTGTATCGCACATTCGGAGAAAAGCAAACGGTCATAATTTTTTTAAAATCCATGGCCCGAAAACACAATATCAATATAGTTACTCTAAATGATAAGACTATGAAATTGATACAACATTTAGAGAAGCATAATAAATACGATCAAATGAAAAAGAAAAAGTAGGAACGGCTAGCTGTACAGGTGCAGCTTCCTCCGATTTCACCTTATAAAAGTAATTCTTTAATAACTTCTGTGTTTTTTGCACGATTGTAACCAAATTTTCAGAGATCATTAAGATGATGATTATCATTGTGTGGGCCAAAACTGGACGTTCTAGCTTTAACATGATGCTTGGAAATCGTTTTTTTGATTTACGGAGACGGAAGGAGGCGTGGATAACATCTAAAATAAACTTCAGCTGCCTACCGAATTTTGACATGTTGTCTCCAAATTTCAAAGCTCTAGCTTTTATAGTCTCTGAGATCTCGATGTTCATACAGACAGACGGATACACAGACCCCTGTCTGTATCGACTCGGCTGCTGATGCTGATCAAGAATGTATATAGTTTATGGGGTCGCAGACGACTCCTTCTGCCTGTATCGCACATTCGGACAAACGCAAACGGTCATGATTTTTTTAAAATCCATGGCCCAAAATCATTATATCAATATAGTTACTCTAAATGATAAGACTATGAAATTGATACAACATTTAGAGAAGCATAATAAATACGATCAAATGAAAAAGAAAAAGTAGGAACGACTAGCTGTACAGGTGCAGCTTCCTCCGATTTCACCTTATAAAAGTAATTCTTTAATAACTTCTGTGTTTTTTGCACGATTGTAACCAAATTTTCAGAGATCATTAAGATGATGATTACCATTGTGTGTGCCAAAACTGAACATTCTAGCTTTAACATGATGCGTGGCAATCGTTTTTTCGATTTACGGAGACGGAAGGAGGCGTGGACAACATCTAAAATAAACTTCAGCTGACAACCGAATTTTGACATGTTGTCTCCAAATTTCGAAGCTCTAGCTTTTATAGTCTCTAAGATTTCGATGTTCATACAGACAGACGGATACACAGACAGGGCTATATCGACTCGGCTGCTGATGCTGATCAAGAATGTATATAGTTTATGGGGTCGCAGACGCCTCCTTCTGCCTGTATCGCACATTCGGACAAACGCAAACGGTCATGATTTTTTTAAAATCCATGGCCCAAAATCATAATATCAATATAGTTACTCTAAATGATAAGACTATGAAATTGATACAACATTTAGAGAAGCATAATAAATACGTTCAAATGCAAAAAGAAAAAGTAGGAACGACTAGCTGTACAGGTGCAGCTTCCTCCGATTTCACCTTATAAAAGTAATTCTTTAATAACTTCTGTGTTTTTTGAACGATTGTAACCAAATTTTCAGAGATCATTAAGATGATGATTACCATTGTGTGTGCCAAAATTGAACGTTCTAGTTTTATCATGATACTTGGAAATCATTTTTTCGATTTACGGAGGCGGAAGGCGGCGTGGATAACATCTAAAATAAACTTTAGCTGCCTACCGAATTTTGACATGTTGTCTCCAAATTTCAAAGCTCTAGCTTTTATAGTCTCTGAGCTCTCGATGTTCATACAGACAGACGGATACACAGACCCCTGTCTGTATCGACTCGGCTGCTGATGCTGATCAAGAATGTATATAGTTTATGGGGTCGCAGACGCCTCCTTCTGCCTGTATCGCACATTCGGAGAAAAGCAAACGGTCATAATTTTTTTAAAATCCATGGCCCGAAAACACAATATCAATATAGTTACTCTAAATGATAAGACTATGAAATTGATACAACATTTAGAGAAGCATAATAAATACGATCAAATGAAAAGGAAAAGTAGGAACGGCTAGCTGTACAGGTGCAGCTTCCTCCGATTTCACCTTATAAAAGTAATTCTTTAATAACTTCTGTGTTTTTTGCACGATTGTAACCAAATTTTCAGAGATCATTAAGATGATGATTAATATTGTGTGTTAAAACTGAACATTCTAGCTTTAACATGATGCGTGGCAATCGTTTTTTCGATTTACGGAGGCGGAAGGAGGCGTGGACAACATCTAAAATAAACTTCAGCTGACAACCGAATTTTGACATGTTGTCTCCAAATTTCGAAGCTCTAGCTTTTATAGTCTCTGAGATCTCGATGTTCATACAGACAGACGGATACACAGACAGGGCTATATCGAGTCGGCTGCTGATGCTGATCAAGAATGTATATAGTTTATGGGGTCGCAGACGCCTCCTTCTGCCTGTATCGCACATTCGGACAAACGCAAACGGTCATGATTTTTTTAAAATCCATGGCCCAAAATCATAATATCAATATAGTTACTCTAAATGATAAGACTATGAAATTGATACAACATTTAGAGAAGCATAATAAATACGTTCAAATGAAAAAGAAAAAGTAGGAACGACTAGCTGTACAGGTGCAGCTTCCTCCGATTTCACCTTATAAAAGTAATTCTTTAATAACTTCTGTGTTTTTTGAACGATTGTAACCAAATTTTCAGAGATCATTAAGATGATGATTACCATTGTGTGTGCCAAAATTGAACGTTCTAGTTTTATCATGATACTTGGAAATCATTTTTTTCGATTTACGGAGGCGGAAGGCGGCGTGGATAACATCTAAAATAAACTTTAGCTGCCTACCGAATTTTGACATGTTGTCTCCAAATTTCAAAGCTCTAGCTTTTATAGTCTCTGAGCTCTCGATGTTCATACAGACAGACGGATACACAGACCCCTGTCTGTATCGACTCGGCTGCTGATGCTGATCAAGAATGTATATAGTTTATGGGGTCGCAGACGCCTCCTTCTGCCTGTATCGCACATTCGGAGAAAAGCAAACGGTCATAATTTTTTTAAAATCCATGGCCCGAAAACACAATATCAATATAGTTACTCTAAATGATAAGACTATGAAATTGATACAACATTTAGAGAAGCATAATAAATACGATCAAATGAAAAAAGAAAAGTAGGAACGGCTAGCTGTACAGGTGCAGCTTCCTCCGATTTCACCTTATAAAAGTAATTCTTTAATAACTTCTGTGTTTTTTGCACGATTGTAACCAAATTTTCAGAGATCATTAAGATGATGATTAATATTGTGTGTTAAAACTGAACATTCTAGCTTTAACATGATGCGTGGCAATCGTTTTTTCGATTTACGGAGGCGGAAGGAGGCGTGGACAACATCTAAAAATAAACTTCAGCTGACAACCGAATTTTGACATGTTGTCTCCAAATTTCGAAGCTCTAGCTTTTATAGTCTCTGAGATTTCGATGTTCATACAGACAGACGGATACACAGACAGGGCTATATCGACTCGGCTGCTGATGCTGATCAAGCTGATCAAGCTGATCAATGTATATAGTTTATGGGGTCGCAGACGCCTCCTTCTGCCTGTATCGCACATTCGGACAAACGCAAACGGTCATGATTTTTTTAAAATCCATGGCCCAAAATCATAATATCCATATAGTTACTCTAAATGATAAGACTATGAAATTGATACAACATTTAGAGAAGCATAATAAATACGATCAAATGAAAAAGAAAAAGTAGGAACGACTAGCTGTACAGGTGCAGCTTCCTCCGATTTCACCTTATAAAAGTAATTCTTTAATAACTTCTGTGTTTTTTGAACGATTGTAACCAAATTTTCAGAGATCATTAAGATGATGATTACCATTGTGTGTGCCAAAATTGAACGTTCTAGTTTTATCATGATACCTGGAAATCATTTTTTCGATTTACGGAGGCGGAAGGCGGCGTGGATAACATCTAAAATAAACTTCAGCTGCCTACCGAATTTTGACATGTTGTCTCCAAATTTCAAAGCTCTAGCTTTTATAGTCTCTGAGATTTCGATGTTCGTACAGACAGGCTGATACACAGACAGGGCTATATCGACTCGGCTGCTGATGCTGATCAAGAATGTATATAGTTTATGCGGTCGCAGACGCCTCCTTCTGCCTGTATCGCACATTCGGAGGAAAGCAACTTCTGTGTTTTTTAAACGATTGTAATCAAATTTTCAGAGATCATTAAGATGATGATTACCATTGTGTGGGCCAAAACTGGACGTTCTAGCTTTAACATGATCCTTGGAAATCGTCTTTTTCGATTTACGGAGACGGAAGGCGGCGTGAATAACATCTAAAATAAACTTCAGCTGCCTACCGAATTTTGACATGTTGTCTCCAAATTTTGAAGCTCTAGCTTTTATAGTCTCTGAGATTTCGATGTTCATACAGACAGACGGATACACAGATAGAGCTATATCGACTCGGCTGCTGATGCTGATCAAGAATGTATATAGTTTATGCGGTCGCAGACGCCTCCTTCTGCCTGTATCGCACATTCGGAGGAAAGCAACTTCTGTGTTTTTTAAACGATTGTAATCAAATTTTCAGAGATCATTAAGATGATGATTACCATTGTGTGGGCCAAAACTGGACGTTCTAGCTTTAACATGATGCTTGGAAATCGTCTTTTTTGATTTACGGAGACGGAAAGCGGCGTGAATAACATCTAAAATAAACTTTAGCTGCCTACCGAATTTTGACATGTTGTCTCCAAATTTTAAAGCTATAGCTTTTATAGTCTCTGAGATTTCGATGTTCATACAGACAGACGGATACACAGACAGGGCTATATCGACTCGGCTGCTGATGCTGATCAAGAATGTATATAGTTTATGCGGTCGCAGACGCCTCCTTCTGCCTGTATCGCACATTCGACAAACGCAAACGGTCATGATTTTTTAAAATCCATGGCCCAAAAACATAATATCAATATAGTTACTCTAATTGATAAGACTATGAAATTGATACAACATTTAGAGAAGCATAATAAATACGATCAAATGAAAAAGAAAAAGTAGGAACGGCTAGCTGTACAGGTGCAGCTTCCTCCGATTTCACCTTATAAAAGTAATTCTTTAATAACTTCTGTGTTTTTTAAACGATTGTAACCAAATTTTTAGAGATCATTAAGATGATGATTACCATTGTGTGTGCTAAAACTGAACGTTCTAGCTTTAACATGATGCTTGGAAATCGTTTTTTTCGATTTACGGAGGCGGAAGGAGGCGTGGACAACATCTAAAATAAACTTTAGCTGCCTGCCGAATTTTGACATGTTGTCTCCAAATTTCAAAGCTATAGCTTTTATAATCTCTGAGATTTCGATGTTCATACAGACAGTCGATACACAGACAGGGCTATATCGACTCGGCTGCTGATGCTGATCAAGAATGTATATAGTTTATGCGGTCGCAGACGCCTCCTTCTGCCTGTATCGCACATTCGGAGAAAAGCAAACGGTCATGATTTTTTTAAAATCCATGGCCTAAAAACATAATATCAAGATAGTTATCCTAAATGACAAGACTATGAAATTGATACAACATTTAGAGAAGCATAATAAATACGATCAAATGAAAAAGAAAAAGTAGGAACGGCTAGCTGTACAGGTGCAGCTTCCTCCGATTTCACCTTATAAAAGTAATTCTTTAATAACTTCTGTGTTTTTTGCACGATTGTAACCAAATTTTCAGAGATCATTAAGATGATGATTACCATTGTGTGTGCCAAAACTGAACATTCTAGCTTTAACATGATGCGTGGCAATCGTTTTTTCGATTTACGGAGGCGGAAGGAGGCGTGGACAACATCTAAAATAAACTTCAGCTGACAACCGAATTTTGACATGTTGTCTCCAAATTTCGAAGCTCTAGCTTTTATAGTCTCTGAGATTTCGATGTTCATACAGACAGACGGATACACAGACAGGGCTATATCGACTCGGCTGCTGATGCTGATCAAGAATGTATATAGTTTATGGGGTCGCAGACGCCTCCTTCTGCCTGTATCGCACATTCGGACAAACGCAAACGGTCATGATTTTTTTAAAATCCATGGCCCAAAATCATAATATCAATATAGTTACTCTAAATGATAAGACTATGAAATTGATACAACATTTAGAGAAGCATAATAAATACGATCAAATGAAAAAGAAAAAGTAGGAACGACTAGCTGTACAGGTGCAGCTTCCTCCGATTTCACCTTATAAAAGTAATTCTTTAATAACTTCTGTGTTTTTTGAACGATTGTAACCAAATTTTCAGAGATCATTAAGATGATGATTACCATTGTGTGTGTCAAAATTGAACGTTCTAGTTTTATCATGATACCTGGAAATCATTTTTTTCGATTTACGGAGGCGGAAGGCGGCGTGGATAACATCTAAAATAAACTTCAGCTGCCTACCGAATTTTGACATGTTGTCTCCAAATTTCAAAGCTCTAGCTTTTATAGTCTCTGAGATTTCGATGTTCGTACAGACAGGCTGATACACAGACAGGGCTATATCGACTCGGCTGCTGATGCTGATCAAGAATGTATATAGTTTATGCGGTCGCAGACGCCTCCTTCTGCCTGTATCGCACATTCGGAGGAAAGCAAACGGTCATGATTTTTTTAAAATCCATGGCCCAAAAACATAATATCAATATAGTTACTCTAAATGATAACGCTATGAAATTGATACAACATTTAGAGAAGCATAATAAATACGATCAAATGAAAAAGAAAAAGTAGGAACGGCTAGCTGTACAGGTGCAGCTTCCTCCGATTTCACCTTATAAAAGTAATTCTCTAATAACTTCTGTGTTTTTTAAACGATTGTAACCAAATTTTCAGAGATCATTAAGATGATGATTACCATTGTGTGTGCCAAAACTGAACGTTCTAGCTTTAACATGATGCTTGGAAATCGTCTTTTCGATTTACGGAGACGGAAGGCGGCGTGAATAACATCTAAAATAAACTTTAGCTGCCTACCGAATTTTGACATGTTGTCTCCAAATTTTGAAGCTCTAGCTTTTATGGTCTCTGAGATTTCGATGTTCATACAGACAGACGGATACACAGATAGGGCTATATCGACTCGGCTGCTGATGCTGTTCAAGAATGTATATAGTTTATGCGGTCGCAGACGCCTCCTTCTGCCTGTATCGCACATTCGGAGGAAAGCAACTTCTGTGTTTTTTAAACGATTGTAATCAAATTTTCAGAGATCATTAAGATGATGATTACCATTGTGTGGGCCAAAACTGGACGTTCTAGCTTTAACATGATGCTTGGAAATCGTCTTTTTCGATTTACGGAGACGGAAAGCGGCGTGAATAACATCTAAAATAAACTTTAGCTGCCTACCGAATTTTGACATGTTGTCTCCAAATTTTAAAGCTATAGCTTTTATAGTCTCTGAGATTTCGATGTTCATACAGACAGACGGATACACAGACAGGGCTATATCGACTCGGCTGCTGATGCTGATCAAGAATGTATATAGTTTATGCGGTCGCAGACGCCTCCTTCTGCCTGTATCGCACATTCGGAGAAAAGCAAACGGTCATGATTTTTTTAAAATCCATGGCCTAAAAACGTAATATCAAGATAGTTATCCTAAATGACAAGACTATGAAATTGATACAACATTTAGAGAAGCATAATAAATACGATCAAATGAAAGAGAAAAAGTAGGAACGGCTAGCTGTACAGGTGCAGCTTCCTCCGATTTCACCTTATAAAAGTAATTCTTTAATAACTTCTGTGTTTTTTGCACGATTGTAACCAAATTTTCAGAGATTATTAAGATGATGATTACCATTGTGTGTGCCAAAACTGAACGTTCTAGCTTTAACACGATGCTTGGAAATCGTCTTTTTCGATCTACGGAGACGGAAGGCGGCGTGGATAACATCTAAAATAAACTTCAGCTGACAACCGAATTTTGACATGTTGTCTCCAAATTTCGTAGCTCTAGCTTTTATAGTCTCTGAGATCTCGATTTTCCTACAGACAGACGGATACACGACAGGGCTATATCGACTCGGCTGTTGATCAGACGCCTCCTTCTGCCTGTATAGCACATTCGGACAAACGCAAACGGTCATGATTTTTTTAAAATCCATGGCCTAAAAACATAATATCAAGATAGTTATCCTAAATGACAAGACTATGAAATTGATACAACATTTAGAGAAGCATAATAAATACGATCAAATGAAAAAGAAAAAGTAGGAACGGCTAGCTGTACAGGTGCAGCTTCCTCCGATTTCACCTTATAAAAGTAATTCTTTAATAACTTCTGTGGTTTTTGCACGATTGTAACCAAATTTTCAGAGATCATTGAGATGATGAATACCATTGTGTGTGTCAAAACTGAACGTTCTAGCTTCAACATGATGCTTGGAAATCGTTTTTTTCGATTTACGGAGGCGGAAGGAGGCGTGGACAACATCTAAAATAAACTTTAGCTGCCTACCGAATTTTGACATGTTGTCTCCAAATTTCGAAGCTATAGCTTTTATAGTCTCTGAGATTTCGATGTTCATACAGACAGACGGATACACAGACAGGGCTATATCGACTCGGCTGCTGATGCTGATCAAGAATGTATATAGTTTATGCGGTCGCAGACGCCTCCTTCTGCCTGTATCGCACATTCGGACAAACGCAAACGGTCATGATTTTTTTAAAATCCATGGCCCAAAAACATAATATCAATATAGTTACTCTAAATGATAACGCTATGAAATTGATACAACATTTAGAGAAGCATAATAAATACGATCAAATGAAAAAGAAAAAGTAGGAACGGCTAGCTGTACAGGTGCAGCTTCCTCCGATTTCACCTTATAAAAGTAATTCTTTAATAACTTCTGTGTTTTTTAAACGATTGTAACCAAATTTTCAGAGATCATTAAGATGATGATTACCATTGTGTGTGCCAAAACTGAACGTTCTAGCTTTAACATGATGCTTGGAAATCGTCTTTTTCGATTTACGGAGACGGAAGGCGGCGTGAATAACATCTAAAATAAACTTTAGCTGCCTACCGAATTTTGACATGTTGTCTCCAAATTTTGAAGCTCTAGCTTTTATAGTCTCTGAGATTTCGATGTTCATACAGACAGACGGATACACAGATAGGGCTATATCGACTCGTCTGCTGATGCTGATCAAGAATGTATATAGTTTATGCGGTCGCAGACGCCTCCTTCTGCCTGTATCGCACATTCGGAGGAAAGCAACTTCTGTGTTTTTTAAACGATTGTAATCAAATTTTCAGAGATCATTAAGATGATGATTACCATTGTGTGGGCCAAAACTGGACGTTCTAGCTTTAACATGATCCTTGGAAATCGTCTTTTTCGATTTACGGAGACGGAAGGCGGCGTGAATAACATCTAAAATAAACTTTAGCTGCCTACCGAATTTTGACATGTTGTCTCCAAATTTTAAAGCTATAGCTTTTATAGTCTCTGAGATTTCGATGTTCATACAGACAGACGGATACACAGACAGGGCTATATCGACTCGGCTGCTGATGCTGATCAAGAATGTATATAGTTTATGCGGTCGCAGACGCCTCCTTCTGCCTGTATCGCACATTCGGACAAACGCAAACGGTCATGATTTTTTTAAAATCCATGGCCCAAAAACATAATATCAATATAGTTACTCTAATTGATAAGACTATGAAATTGATACAACATTTAGAGAAGCATAATAAATACGATCAAATGAAAAAGAAAAAGTAGGAACGACTAGCTGTACAGGTGCCGCTTCCTCCGATTTCACCTTATAAAAGTAATTCTTTAATAACTTCTGTGTTTTTTAAACGATTGTAACCAAATTTTTAGAGATCATTAAGATGATGATTACCATTGTGTGTGCTAAAACCGAACGTTCTAGCTTTAACATGATGCTTGGAAATCGTTTTTTTCGATTTACGGAGGCGGAAGGAGGCGTGGACAACATCTAAAATAAACTTTAGCTGCCTACCGAATTTTGACATGTTGTCTCCAAATTTCGAAGCTATAGCTTTTATAGTCTCTGAGATTTCGATGTTCATACAGACAGACGGATACACAGACAGGGCTATATCGACTCGGCTGCTGATGCTGATCAAGAATGTATATAGTTTATGCGGTCGCAGACGCCTCCTTCTGCCTGTATCGCACATTCGGACAAACGCAAACGGTCATGATTTTTTTAAAATCCATGGCCTAAAAACATAATATCAAGATAGTTATCCTAAATGACAAGACTATGAAATTGATACAACATTTAGAGAAGCATAATAAATACGATCAAATGAAAAAGAAAAAGTAGGAACGACTAGCTGTACAGGTGCCGCTTCCTCCGATTTCACCTTATAAAAGTAATTCTTTAATAACTTCTGTGTTTTTTGCACGATTGTAACCAAATTTTCAGAGATCATTAAGATGATGATTACCATTGTGTGTGCCAAAACTGAACGTTCTAGCTTTAACATGATGCTTGGAAATCGTCTTTTTCGATTTACGGAGACGGAAGGCGGCGTGAATAACATCTAAAATAAACTTTAGCTGCCTACCGAATTTTGACATGTTGTCTCCAAATTTCGAAGCTATAGCTTTTATAGTCTCTGAGATTTCGATGTTCATACAGACAGACGGATACACAGACAGGGCTATATCGACTCGGCTGCTGATGCTGATCAAGAATGTATATAGTTTATGCGGTCGCAGACGCCTCCTTCTGCCTGTATCGCACATTCGGACAAACGCAAACGGTCATGATTTTTTTAAAATCCATGGCCCAAAAACATAATATCAATATAGTTACTCTAAATGATAACGCTATGAAATTGATACAACATTTAGAGAAGCATAATAAATACGATCAAATGAAAGAGAAAAAGTAGGAACGGCTAGCTGTACAGGTGCAGCTTCCTCCGATTTCACCTTATAAAAGTAATTCTTTAATAACTTCTGTGTTTTTTGCACGATTGTAACCAAATTTTCAGAGATCATTAAGATGATGATTACCATTGTGTGTGCCAAAACTGAACGTTCTAGCTTTAACATGATGCTTGGAAATCGTTTTTTTCGATTTACGGAGGCGGAAGGAGGCGTGGACAACATCTAAAATAAACTTTAGCTGACAACCGAATTTTGACATGTTGTCTCCAAATTTCGTAGCTCTAGCTTTTATAGTCTCTGAGATCTCGATTTTCCTACAGACAGACGGATACACGACAGGGCTATATCGACTCGGCTGTTGATGCTGATCAAGAATGTATATAGTTTATGCGGTCGCAGACGCCTCCTTCTGCCTGTATCGCACATTTGGAGGAAAGCAAACGGTCATGATTTTTTAAAATCCATGGCCCAAAAACATAATATCAATATAGTTACTCTAAATGATAACGCTATGAAATTGATACAACATTTAGAGAAGCATAATAAATACGATCAAATGAAAGAGAAAAAGTAGGAACGACTAGCTGTACAGGTGCAGCTTCCTCCGATTTCACCTTATAAAAGTAATTCTTTAATAACTTCTGTGTTTTTTGCACGATTGTAACCAAATTTTCAGAGATCATTAAGATGATGATTACCATTGTGTGTGCCAAAACTGAACGTTCTAGCATTAACATGATGCTTGGAAATCGTCTTTTTCGATTTACGGAGACGGAAGGCGGCGTGAATAACATCTAAAATAAACTTTAGCTGACAACCGAATTTTGATATGTTGTCTCCAAATTTTGAAGCTATAGCTTTTATAGTCTCTGAGATTTCGATGTTCATACAGACAGACGGATACACAGACAGGGCTATATCGACTCGGCTGCTGATGCTGATCAAGAATGTATATAGTTTATGCGGTCGCAGACGCCTCCTTCTGCCTGTATCGCACATTCGGAGGAAAGCAAACGGACATGATTTTTTTAAAATCCATGGCCCAAAAACATAATATCAATATAGTTACTCTAAATGATAACGCTATGAAATTGATACAACATTTAGAGAAGCATAATAAATACGATCAAATGAAAAAGAAAAAGTAGGAACGGCTAGCTGTACAGGTGCAGCTGCCTCCGATTTCACCTTATAAAAGTAATTCTTTAATAACTTCTTTGTTTTTTGCACGATTGTAACCAAATTTACACAGATCATTAAGATGATGATTACCATTGTGTGTGCCAAAACTGAACGTTCTAGCTTTAACATGATGCTTGGAAATCGTCTTTTTCGATTTACGGAGGCGGAAGGAGGCGTGGACAACATCTAAAATAAACTTCAGCTGACAACCGAATTTTAACATGTTGTCTCCAAATTTCGTAGCTCTAGCTTTTATAGTCTCTAAGATTTCGATGTTCATACAGACAGACGGATACACAGACAGGGCTATATCGACTCGGCTGCTGATGCTGATCAAGAATGTATATAGTTTATGGGGTCGCAGACGCCTCCTTCTGCCTGTATCGCACATTCGGAGAAAAGCAAACGGTCATGATTTTTTTAAAATCCATGGCCTAAAAACATAATATCAAGATAGTTATCCCAAATGACAAGACTATGAAATTGATACAACATTTAGAGAAGCATAATAAATACGATCAAATGAAAGAGAAAAAGTAGGAACGACTAGCTGTACAGGTGCAGCTTCCTCCGATTTCACCTTATAAAAGTAATTCTTTAATAACTTCTGTGTTTTTTGCACGATTGTAATCAAATTTTCAGAGATCATTAAGATAATGATTACCATTGTGTGTGCCAAAACTGAACGTTTTAGCTTTAACATGATGCTTGGATGTGGTCTTTTTCGATCTACGGAGACGGAAGGCGGCGTGGATAACATCTAAAATAAACTTCAGCTGCCTACCGAATTTTGACATGTTGTCTCCAAATTTCGTCGCTCTACCTTTTATAATCTCTGAGATCTCGATGTTCCTACAGACAGACGGATACACAGACAGGGCTATATCTACTCGGCTGTTGATCCTGATCAAGAATGTATATAGTTTATGCGGTCGCAGACGCCTCCTTCTGCCTGTATCGCACATTCGGACAAACGCAAACGGTCATGATTTTTTTAAAATCCATGGCCCAAAAACATAATATCAATATAGTTACTCTAAATGATAACGCTATTAAATTGATATAACATTTAGAGAAGCATAATAAATACGATCAAATGAAAAAGAAAAAGTAGGAACGGCTAGCTGTACAGGTGCAGCTTCCTCCGATTTCACCCTATAAAAGTAATTATTTAATAACTTCTGTGTTTTTTGCACGATTGTAACCAAATTTTCAGAGATCATTAAGATGATGATTACCATTGTGTGTGTCAAAACTGAACGTTCTAGCTTTAACATGATGCTTGGAAATCGTCTTTTTCGATTTACGGAGACGGAAGGCGGCGTGAATAACATCTAAAATAAACTTTAGCTGACAACCGAATTTTGACATGTTGTCTCCAAATTTTGAAGCTGTAGCTTTTATAGTCTCTGAGATTTCGATGTTCATACAGACAGACGGATACACAGACAGGGCTATATCGACTCGGCTGCTGATGCTGATCAAGAATGTATATAGTTTATGCGGTCGCAGACGCCTCCTTCTGCCTGTATCGCACATTCGGACAAACGCAAACGGTCATGATTTTTTTAAAATCCATGGCCCAAAAACATAATATCAATACAGTTACTCTAAATGTTAAGACCATGAAATTGATACAACATTTAGAGAAGCATAATAAATACGATCAAATGAAAAAGAAAAAGTAGGAACGACTAGATGTACAGGTGCAGCTTCGTCCGATTTCACCTTATAAAAGTAATTCTTTAATATTTTCTGTGTTTTTTGCACGATTGTAACCAAATTTTCAGAGATCATTAAGATGATGATTACCATTGTGTGTGCCAAAATTGAACGTTCTAGCATTAACATAATGCTTGGAAATCGTTTTTTTCTATTTACGGAGGCGGAAGGAGGCGTGGACAACATCTAAAATAAACTTCAGCTGACAACCGAATTTTGACATGTTGTCTCCAAATTTCGAAGCTCTAGCTTTTATAGTCTCTGAGATTTCGATGTTCATACAGACAGACGGATACACAGACAGGGCTATATCGAATAACTTCTGTGTTTTTTAAACGATTGTAACCAAATTTTCAGAGATCATTAAGATGATGATTACCATTGTGTGTGTCAAAACTGAACGTTCTAGCTTTAACATGATGCTTGGAAATCGTCTTTTTCGATTTACGGAGACGAAAGGCGGCGTGGATAACATCTAAAATAAACTTCAGCTGCCTACCGAATTTTGACATGTTGTCTCCAAATTTCGTAGCTCTATCTTTTATAGTCTCTGAGATCTCGATGTTCCTACAGACAGACGGATACACAGACAGGGCTATATCGACTCGGCTGTTGATGCTGATCAAGAATGTATATAGTTTATGGGGTCGCAGACGCCTCCTTCTGCCTGTATCGCACATTCGGACAAACGCAAACGGTCATGATTTTTTTAAAATCCATGGCCCAAAAACATAATATCAATATAGTTACTCTAAATGATAACGCTATGAAATTGATACAACATTTAGAGAAGCATAATAAATACGATCAAATGAAAAAGAAAAAGTAGGAACGGCTAGCTGTACAGGTGCAGCTGCCTCCGATTTCACCTTATAAAAGTAATTCTTTAATAACTTCTTTGTTTTTTGCACGATTGTAACCAAATTTTCAGAGATCATTAAGATGATGATTACCATTGTGTGTGTCAAAACTGAACGTTCTAGCTTCAACATGATGCTTGGAAATCGTTTTTTTCGATTTACGGAGGCGGAAGGCGGCGTGGATAACATTTAAAATAAACTTCAGCTGCCTACCGAACTTTGACATCTTGTCTCCAAATTTCAAAGCTCTAGCTTTTATAGTCTCTGAGATCTCGATGTTCATACAGACAGACGGATACACAGACAAGGCTATATCGACTCGGCTGCTGATGCTGATCAAGAATGTATATAGTTTATGGGGTCGCAGACGCTTCCTTCTGCCTGTATCGCACATTCGGACAAACGCAAACGGTCATGATTTTTTTAAAATCCATGGCCCAAAAACATAATATCAATATAGTTAATCTAAATGATAACACTATGAAATTGATACAACATTTAGAGAAGCATAATAAATACGATCAAATGAAAAAGAAAAAGTAGGAACGACTAGCTGTACAGGTGCAGCTTCCTCCGATTTCACCTTATAAAAGTAATTCTTTAATAACTTCTGTGTTTTTTGCACGATTGTAATCAAATTTTCAGAGATCATTAAGATGATGATTACCATTGTGTGTGTCAAAACTGAGCGTTCTAGCTTTAACATGATGCTTGGAAATCGTTTTTTTGATTTACGGAGACGGAAGGAGGCGTGGATAACATCTAAAATAAACTTCAGCTGCCTACCGAATTTTGACATATTGTCTCCAAATTTCAAAGCTCTAGCTTTTATAGTCTCTGAGATCTCGATGTTCATACAGACAGACGGATACACAGACAGGGCTATATCGACTCGGCTGCTGATGCTGATCAAGAATGTATATAGTTTATGGGGTCGCAGACGCCTCCTTCTGCCTGTATCGCACATTCGGACAAACGCAAACGGTCATGATTTTTTTAAAATCCATGGCCCAAAAACATAATATCAATATAGTTACTCTAAATGATAAGACTATGAAATTGATACAACATTTAGAGAAGCATAATAAATACGATCAAATAAAAAAGAAAAAGTAGGAACGACTAGCTGTACAGGTGCAGCTTCCTCCGATTTCACCTTATAAAAGTAATTCTTAAATAACTTCTGTGTTTTTTGAACGATTGTAACCAAATTTTCAGAGATCATTAAGATGATGATTACCATTGTGTGTGTCAAAACTGAGCGTTCTAGCTTTAACATGATGCTTGGAAATCGTTTTTTTGATTTACGGAGACGGAAGGAGGCGTGGATAACATCTAAAATAAACTTCAGCTGCCTACCGAATTTTGACATATTGTCTCCAAATTTCAAAGCTCTAGCTTTTATAGTCTCTGAGATCTCGATGTTCATACAGACAGACGGATACACAGACAGGGCTATATCGACTCGGCTGCTGATGCTGATCAAGAATGTATATAGTTTATGGGGTCGCAGACGCCTCCTTCTGCCTGTATCGCACATTCGGACAAACGCAAACGGTCATGATTTTTTTAAAATCCATGGCCCAAAAACATAATATCAATATATTTACTTTAAATGATAAGACTATGAAATTGATACAACATTTAGAGAAGCATAATAAATACGATCAAATGAAAAAGAAAAAGTAGGAACGACTAGCTGTACAGGTGCAGCTTCCTCCGATTTCACCTTATAAAAGTAATTCTTTAATAACTTCTGTGTTTTTTGCACGATTGTAACCAAATTTTCAGAGATCATTAAGATGATGATTACCATTGTGTGTGTCAAAACTGAACGTTCTAGCTTTAACATGATGCTTGGAAATCGTTTTTTTGATTTACGGAGACGGAAGGAGGCGTGGATAACATCTAAAATAAACTTCAGCTGCCTACCGAATTTTGACATATTGTCTCCAAATTTCAAAGCTCTAGCTTTTATAGTCTCTGAGATCTCGATGTTCATACAGACAGACGGATACACAGACAGGGCTATATCGACTCGGCTGCTGATGCTGATCAAGAATGTATATAGTTTATGGGGTCGCAGACGCCTCCTTCTGCCTGAGTCGCACATTCGGACAAACGCAAACGGTCATGATTTTTTTAAAATCCATGGCCCAAAAACATAATATCAATATAGTTACTCTAAATGATAAGACTATGAAATTGATACAACATTTAGAGAAGCATAATAAATACGATCAAATGAAAAAGAAAAAGTAGGAACGGCTAGCTGTACAGGTGCAGCTTCCTCCGATTTCACCTTATAAAAGTAATTCTTTAATAAGTTCTGTGTTTTTTAAACGATTGTAACCAAATTTTCAGAGATCATTAAGATGATGATTACCATTGTGTGTGTCAAAACTGAACGTTCTAGCTTTAACATGATGCTTGGAAATCGTTTTTTTGATTTACGGAGACGGAAGGAGGCGTGGATAACATCTAAAATAAACTTCAGCTGCCTACCGAATTTTGACATATTGTCTCCAAATTTCAAAGCTCTAGCTTTTACAGTCTCTGAGATCTCGATGTTCATACAGACAGACGGATACACAGACAGGGCTATATCGACTCGGCTGCTGATGCTGATCAAGAATGTATATAGTTTATGGGGTCGCAGACGCCTCCTTCTGCCTGAGTCGCACATTCGGACAAACGCAAACGGTCATGATTTTTTTAAAATCCATGGCCCAAAAACATAATATCAATATAGTTACTCTAAATGATAAGACTATGAAATTGATACAACATTTAGAGAAGCATAATAAATACGATCAAATGAAAAAGAAAAAGTAGGAACGGCTAGCTGTACAGGTGCAGCTTCCTCCGATTTCACCTTATAAAAGTAATTCTTTAATAAGTTCTGTGTTTTTTAAACGATTGTAACCAAATTTTCAGAGATCATTAAGATGATGATTACCATTGTGTGTGTCAAAACTAAACGTTCTAGCTTTAACATGATGCTTGGAAATCGTTTTTTTGATTTACGGAGACGGAAGGAGGCGTGGATAACATCTAAAATAAACTTCAGCTGCCTACCGAATTTTGACATATTGTCTCCAAATTTCAAAGCTCTAGCTTTTATAGTCTCTGAGATCTCGATGTTCATACAGACAGACGGATACACAGACAGGGGCTATATCGACTCGGCTGCTGATGCTGATCAAGAATGTATATAGTTTATGGGGTCGCAGACGCCTCCTTCTGCCTGTATCGCACATTCGGACAAACGCAAACGGTCATGATTTTTTTAAAATCCATGGCCCAAAAACATAATATCAATATAGTTACTCTAAATGATAAGACTATGAAATTGATACAACATTTAGAGAAGCATAATAAATACGATCAAATGAAAAAGAAAAAGTAGGAACGACTAGCTGTACAGGTGCAGCTTCCTCCGATTTCACCCTATAAAAGTAATTCTTTTTATAACTTCTGTGTTTTTTGCACGATTGTAATCAAATTTTCAGAGATCATTAAGATGATGATTACCATTGTGTGTGTCAAAACTGAGCGTTCTAGCTTTAACATGATGCTTGGAAATCGTTTTTTTGATTTACGGAGACGGAAGGAGGCGTGGATAACATCTAAAATAAACTTCAGCTGCCTACCGAATTTTGACATATTGTCTCCAAATTTCAAAGCTCTAGCTTTTATAGTCTCTGAGATCTCGATGTTCATACAGACAGACGGATACACAGACAGGGCTATATCGACTCGGCTGCTGATGCTGATCAAGAATGTATATAGTTTATGGGGTCGCAGACGCCTCCTTCTGCCTGTATCGCACATTCGGACAAACGCAAACGGTCATGATTTTTTTAAAATCCATGGCCCAAAAACATAATATCAATATAGTTACTCTAAATGATAAGACTATGAAATTGATACAACATTTAGAGAAGCATAATAAATACGATCACATGAAAAAGAAAAAGTAGGAACGACTAGCTGTACAGGTGCAGCTTCCTCCGATTTCACCTTATAAAAGTAATTCTTTAATAACTTTTGTGTTTTTTGCACGATTGTAACCAAATTTTCAGAGATCATTAAGATGATGATTACCATTGTGTGTGTCAAAACTGAACGTTCTAGCTTTAACATGATGCTTGGAAATCGTTTTTTTGATTTACGGAGACGGAAGGAGGCGTGGATAACATCTAAAATAAACTTCAGCTGCCTACCGAATTTTGACATATTGTCTCCAAATTTCAAAGCTCTAGCTTTTACAGTCTCTGAGATCTCGATGTTCATACAGACAGACGGATACACAGACAGGGCTATATCGACTCGGCTGCTGATGCTGATCAAGAATGTATATAGTTTATGCGGTCGCAGACGCCTCCTTCTGCCTGTATCGCACATTCGGACAAACGCAAACGGTCATGATTTTTTTAAAATCCATGGCCCAAAAACATAATATCAATATATTTACTCTAAATGATAAGACTATGAAATTGATACAACATTTAGAGAAGCATAATAAATACGATCAAATGAAAAAGAAAAAGTAGGAACGACTAGCTGTACAGGTGCAGCTTCCTCCGATTTCACCTTATAAAAGTAATTCTTTAATAACTTCTGTGTTTTTTGCACGATTGTAACCAAATTTTCAGAGATCATTAAGATGATGATTACCATTGTGTGTGTCAAAACTGAACGTTCTAGCTTTAACATGATGCTTGGAAATCGTTTTTTTGATTTACGGAGACGGAAGGAGGCGTGGATAACATCTAAAATAAACTTCCGCTGCCTACCGAATTTTGACATATTGTCTCCAAATTTCAAAGCTCTAGCTTTTATAGTCTCTGAGATCTCGATGTTCATACAGACAGACGGATACACAGACAGGGCTATATCGACTCGGCTGCTGATGCTGATCAAGAATGTATATAGTTTATGGGGTCGCAGACGCCTCCTTCTGCCTGAGTCGCACATTCGGACAAACGCAAACGGTCATGATTTTTTTAAAATCCATGGCCCAAAAACATAATATCAATATAGTTACTCTAAATGATAAGACTATGAAATTGATACAACATTTAGAGAAGCATAATAAATACGATCAAATGAAAAAGAAAAAGTAGGAACGGCTAGCTGTACAGGTGCAGCTTCCTCCGATTTCACCTTATAAAAGTAATTCTTTAATAAGTTCTGTGTTTTTTAAACGATTGTAACCAAATTTTCAGAGATCATTAAGATGATGATTACCATTGTGTGTGTCAAAACTGAACGTTCTAGCTTTAACATGATGCTTGGAAATCGTTTTTGATTTACGGAGACGGAAGGAGGCGTGGATAACATCTAAAATAAACTTCAGCTGCCTACCGAATTTTGACATATTGTCTCCAAATTTCAAAGCTCTAGCTTTTATAGTCTCTGAGATCTCGATGTTCATACAGACAGACGGATACACAGACAGGGGCTATATCGACTCGGCTGCTGATGCTGATCAAGAATGTATATAGTTTATGGGGTCGCAGACGCCTCCTTCTGCCTGTATCGCACATTCGGACAAACGCAAACGGTCATGATTTTTTTAAAATCCATGGCCCAAAAACATAATATCAATATAGTTACTCTAAATGATAAGACTATGAAATTGATACAACATTTAGAGAAGCATAATAAATACGATCAAATGAAAAAGAAAAAGTAGGAACGACTAGCTGTACAGGTGCAGCTTCCTCCGATTTCACCCTATAAAAGTAATTCTTTTATAACTTCTGTGTTTTTGCACGATTGTAACCAAATTTTCAGAGATCATTAAGATGATGATTACCATTCTGTGTGTCAAAACTGAACGTTCTAGCTTTAACATGATGCTTGGAAATCGTTTTTTGATTTACGGAGACGGAAGGAGGCGTGGATAACATCTAAAATAAACTTCAGCTGCCTACCGAATTTTGACATATTGTCTCCAAATTTCAAAGCTCTAGCTTTTATAGTCTCTGAGATCTCGATGTTCATACTATAGCCCTGTCTGTGTGTCCATCTGTCTTATGAACATCGAGATCTCAGAGACTATAAAGCTATTTACGATTTAACGAATTACTTTTATACAAGGTGAAATTAGAGTCAGTTGCACCTGTTAACAGCTAGCACGTTAAACTAACTTTTTCTTTTTACACACATTTGAAATCATGTTCATCTTAATGCTTCTCTAAATATTGTATCAATTTCTAGTTATTATCGAATTAAGGTGACTATATTGATATTATATTTTTAGGCCATGGATTTAAAAAAAATCATGACCGTTTGCGTTTGTCCGAATGTGCGATACAGGCAGAAGGAGGCGTCTGCGACCCCATAAACTATATGCATTCTTGATCAGCATCAACAGCCGAGTCGATATAGCCCTGTCCGTGTGTCCATCTGTCTGTATGAACATCGAGATCTCAGAGACTATAAAAAGCTAGAGCTATACGAAATTTGGAGACAACATGTCAAAATTAGGTAGGCAGCTGAAGTTTATTTTAGATGTTGTCCACGCCTCCTCCCCCCTCCGTAAATCGAAAAAACGATTTCCAAGCATCACATTAAAGCTAGACGTACATTTTTAGCCTCACAATGGGTAAATCATCTCTTAATGATCTCTGAAAATTTGGTTACAATCGGTCAAAACACAGAAGTTATTAACGAATTACTTTTATAAGGTGACTATATTGATATTATGTTTTTAGGCCATGGTTTTAAAAAAAATCATGAGTCGTCTGTTTGTCCGAATACGATACATGTCAAAAAAAGCTGAACTTTATGCATTTAGATCAAGATCGACACCGAGTCGATATAGCCCTGTCTGTGTGTCCATCTGTCTATATGAACATCGAGATCTCAGAGACTATAAAAGCTAGAGCTACGAAATTTGGAGACAACATGTCAAAATTTGGTAGGCAGCTGAAGTTTATTTTAGATGTTGTCCACGCCTCCTTCCGCCTCCGTTAATCGAAAAAAAAATTTCCAAGCATCATGTTAAAGCATGTTAAGGACGTTCAGTTTTGGCACACACAATGGTAATCATCATCTTAATGATCTCTGAAAATTTGGTTACAATCGGGCAAAAAACACAGAAGTTATTAACGAATTACTTTTATAAGGTGAAATCAGGCGTTGCCCTGTCGCTAGCCGTTCCTACTTTTCTTTTTATTTGATCGTGTTTGCTTCTCAATTTTAATTCATATCTTATCATTAAGGTAACTATATTGATATTATGTTTTTAGGCCATGGATTTTAAAAAATCATGACCGTTTGCGTTTGACCGAATGTGTGATACAGGCAGAAGGAGGCGTCTGCGACCCATAAACTATATACATTCTTGATCAGCATCAACAGCCGAGTTGATATAGCCCTGTCTGTGTGTCCATCTGTCTGTATGAACATCGAGATCTCAGAGACTATAAAAGCTAGAGCTACGAAATTTGGAGACAACATGTCAAAATTTGGTAGGCAGCTGAAGTTTATTTTAGATGTTGTCCACGCCTCCTTCCGCCTCCGTTAATCGAAAAAACGATTTCCAAGCATCATGTTAAAGCTAGAACGTTCAGTTTTGGCACACACAATGGTAATCATCATCTTAATGATCTCTGAAAATTTGGTTACAATCGGGCAAAAAACACAGAAGTTATTAACGAATTACTTTTATAAGGTGAAATCGAGGCGTTGACCTGTCGCTAGCGTTCCTACTTTTTTTTTTTTGATCGTGTTTTATGTTTCTAAATATGTTTTAGGGTAACTAGATTGATATTATGTTTTTTTAGGCCATGGATTTTAAAAAAATCATGACCGTTTGCGTTTGTCCGAATGTGCGATACAGGCAGAAGGAGGCGTCTGCGACCCCATAAACTATATACATTCTTGATCAGCATCAACAGCCGAGTCGATATAGCCCTGTCTGTGTGTCCATCTGTCTATATGAACATCGAGATCTCAGAGACTATAAAAGCTAGAGCTACGAAATTTGGAAACAACATGTCAAAATTTGGTAGGCAGCTGAAGTTTATTTTAGATGTTGTCCACGCCTCCTTCCGCCTCCGTTAATCGAAAAAAACGATTTCCAAGCATCATATTAAAGCTAGAACGTTCAGTTTTGGCACACACAATGGTAATCATCATCTTAATGATCTCTGAAAATTTGGTTACAATCGGGCAAAAACACAGAAGTTATTAACGAATTACTTTTATAAGGTGAAATCGGAGGCAGTTGCACCTGTACAGCTAACCGTTCCTACTTTTTTTTTTATTTGATCGTGTTTCTTATGCTTCTCTAAATATTGTATATTAGTCTTATATTGGGTAACTATATTGATATTATGTTTTTAGGCCATGGATTTTAAAAAAATCATGACCGTTTGCGTTTGTCCGAATGTGCGATACAGGCAGAAGGAGGCGTCTGCGACCCCATAAACTATATGCATTCTTGATCAGCATCAACAGCCGAGTCGATATAGCCCTGTCTGTGTGTCCATCTGTCTATATGAACATCGAGATCTCAGAGACTATAAAAGCTAGAGCTACGAAATTTGGAGACAACATGTCAAAATTTGTAGGCAGCTGAAGTTTATTTTTAGATGTTGTCCACGCCTCCTTCCGCCTCCGTTAATCGAAAAAAACGATTTCCAAGCATCATGTTAAAGCTAGAACGTTCATTTTTTTAACACAATGGTAATCATCATCTTAATGATCTCTAAAAATTTGGTTACAATCGGGCAAAAAACACAGAAGTTATTAACGAATTACTTTTATAAGGTGAAATCGGAGGCAGTTGCACCTGTACAGCTAGCCGTTCTACTTTTTTTCATTGGTCTTATCATTAGGGTAACTATATTGATATTATGTTTTTAGGCCATGGATTTTAAAAAAATCATGACCGTTTGCGTTTGACCGAATGTGTGGATACAGGCAGAAGGAGGGCCTCAGCGACCCCATAAACTATACACATTATTGATCAGCATCAACAGCCGAGTCGATATAGCCCTATCTGTGTGTCCATCTGTCTGTATGAACATCGAGATCTCAGAGACTATAAAGCTAGAGTTACGAAATTTGGAAACAACATGTCAAAATTCGGTAGGCAGCTGAAGTTTATTTTAGATGTTGTCCACGCCTCCTTCCCCCTCCGTCAATCAAAAACAAATTCTAACATTAAAGTTAAAATTTTAAATTTTTATTTTTACAAAAAAAAAAAAAAATAATTTAATTAAAAATTAAAAAAATTTTTATAAAAAAAAAAAAAAAAAAAAATAAATAATAAAATTTATAAAAAAAAAAAATTAATATTATGTTTTTGTTTTTGGAAAAGAAAAAAGAAAAAGGGGGGGGGGGGGGAAAAAAAAAAAAAATAAATTTTTTTTATAAAACGAGTCGATATAGCCCTGTCTGTGTGTCCATCTGTCTATATGAACATCGAGATCTCAGAGACTATAAAAGCTAGAGCTACGAAATTTGGAGACAACATGTCAAAATTTGGTAGGCAGCTGAAGTTTATTTTAGATGTTGTCCACGCCTCCTTCCGCCTCCGTTAATCGAAAAAAACGATTTCCAAGCATCATGTTAAAGCTAGAACGTTCAGTTTTGGCACACACAATGGTAATCATCATCTTAATGATCTCTGAAAATTTGGTTACAATCGGGCAAAAAACCACAGAAGTTATTAACGAATTACTTTTATAAGGTGAAATCGAGGCAGTTGCCTGTACAGCTAGCCGTTCCTACTTTTTCTTTTTATTTGATCGTGTTTCTTATGCTTCTCTAAATATTGTATCAATTCATTAGGGTAACTATATTGATATTATGTTTTTAGGCCATGGATTTTAAAAAAATCATGACCGTTTGCGTTTGACCGAATGTGCGATACAGGCAGAAGGAGGCGTCTGCGACCCCATAAACTATATACATTCTTGATCAGCATCAACAGCCAAGTCGACATAGCCCTGTCTGTGTGTCCATCTGTCTGTATGAACATCGAGATCTCAGAGACTATAAAAGCTAGAGCTACGAAATTTGGAGACAACATGTCAAAATTTGGTAGGCAGCTGAAGTTTATTTTAGATGTTGTCCACGCCTCCTTCCGCCTCCGTTAATCGAAAAAAACGATTTCCAAGCATCATGTTAAAGCTAGAACGTTCAGTTTTGGCACACACAATGGTAATCATCATCTTAATGATCTCTGAAAATTTGGTTACAATCGGCCAAAAAACACAGAAGTTATTAACGAATTACTTTTATAAGGTGAAATCGAGGCAGTTGCACCTGTACAGCTAGCCGTTCCTACTTTTTTTTATTTGATCGTGTTTTTTTTCTCTAATATTGTATCAATTTCATTAGGGTAACTATATTGATATTATGTTTTTAGGCCATGGATTTTAAAAAAATCATGACCGTTTGCGTTTGTCCGAATGTGCTGATACAGGCAGAAGGAGGCGTCTGCGACCCCATAAACTATATACATTCTTGATCAGCATCAACAGCCGAGTCGATATAGCCCTGTCCGTGTGTCCATCTGTCTGTATGAACATCGAGATCTCCCAGAGACTATAAAAGCTAGAGCTACGAAATTTGGAAACAACATGTCAAAATTTGGTAGGCAGCTGAAGTTTATTTTAGATGTTGTCCACGCCTCCTTCCGCCTCCGTTAATCGAAAAAAACGATTTCCAAGCATCATGTTAAAGCTAGAACGTTCAGTTTTGGCGCACACAATGGTAATCATCATCTTAATGATCTCTAAAAATTTGGTTACAATCGGGCAAAAAACACAGAAGTTATTAACGAATTACTTTTATAAGGTGAAATCGGAGGCAGTTGCACCTGTACAGCTAGCCGTTCCTACTTTTTCTTTTTCATTTGATCGTGTTTCTTATGCTTCTCCAAATGTTGTATCAATTTCATAGTCTTATCATTAGGGTAACTATATTGATATTATGTTTTTAGGCCATGGATTTTAAAAAAATCATGACCGTTTGCGTTTGACCGAATGTGTGATACAGGCAGAAGGAGGCCTCAGCGACCCCATAAACTATACACATTATTGATCAGCATCAACAGCCGAGTCGATATAGCCCTATCTGTGTGTCCATCTGTCTGTATGAACATCGAGATCTCAGAGACTATAAAAGCTAGAGAAGATATTTGGAAACGAATTAAATTTTATAAGGTGAAATGTGCCAGTTGCACCTGTAATCAAAAACGTTTCCAACATGTTCTATTTTTTATATATGGTAATTATCTTAATGATTCTAAATATTGTTAATTTCATAGTGTTATCATTAGGAATATATTGATATTATGTTTTTACATGGATTTTAAAAAAAAAGACCGTTTGATTTAATGATACAGGAAAGGAGGCTGTGGGAGTGTGAAATCGGAGAATAGGCAGTTGCACCTGTACAGCTAGCCGTTCCTACTTTTTCTTTTTTATTTGATCGTGTTTCTTATGCTTCTCCAAATGTTGTATCAATTTCATAGTCTTATCATTAGGGTAACTATATTTATGTTTTTAGGCCATGGATTTTAAAAAATCATGACCGTTTGCGTTTGACCGAATGTGCGATACAGGCAGAAGGAGGCCTCAGCGACCCCATAAACTATATACAACAGCCGAGTCGATATAGCCCTGTCTGTGTGTCCATCTGTCTGTATGAACATCGAGATCTCAGAGACTATAAAAGCTAGAGCTACGAAATTTGGAGACAACATGTCAAAATTTGGTAGGCAGCTGAAGTTTATTTTAGATGTTGTCCACGCCTCCTTCCGCCTCCGTTAATCGAAAAAACTATTTCCAAGCATCATGTTAAAGCTAGAACGTTCAGTTTTGGCGCACACAATGGTAATCATCATCTTAATGATCTCTGAAAATTTGGTTACAATCGGCCAAAAAACACAGAAGTTATTAACGAATTACTTTTATAAGGTGAAATCGGAGGCAGTTGCACCTGTACAGCTAGCCGTTCCTACTTTTTCTTTTTCATTTGATCGTGTTTCTTATGCTTCTCCAATTGTTGTATCAATTTCATAGTCTTATCATTAGGGTAACTATATTGATATTATGTTTTTAGGCCATGGATTTTAAAAAAATCATGACCGTTTGCGTTTGACCGAATGTGTGATACAGGCAGAAGGAGGCGTCTGCGACCCCATAAACTATACACATTATTGATCAGCATCAACAGCCGAGTCGATATAGCCCTATCTGTGTGTCCATCTGTCTGTATGAACATCGAGATCTCAGAGACTATAAAAGCTAGAGCTACGAAATTTGGAAACAACATGTCAAAATTTGGTAAGCAGCTGAAGTTTATTTTAGATGTTGTCCACGCCTCCTTCCGCCTCCGTTAATCGAAAAAAACTATTTCCAAGCATCATGTTAAAGCTAGAACGTTCAGTTTTGGCACACACAATGGTAATCATCATCTTAATGATCTCTGAAAATTTGGTTACAATCGGGCAAAAAACACAGAAGTTATTAACGAATTACTTTTATAAGGTGAAATCGGAGGCAGTTGCACCTGTACAGCTAGCCGTTCCTACTTTTTCTTTTTTTATTTGATCGTGTTTCTTTGCTTCTCCAATTGTTGTATCAATTTCTAGTCTTATCATTAGGGTAACTATATTGATATTATGTTTTTAGGCCATGGATTTTAAAAAAATCATGACCGTTTGCGTTTGACCGAATGTGTGATACAGGCAGAAGGAGGCGTCTGCGACCCCATAAACTATACACATTATTGATCAGCATCAACAGCCGAGTCGATATAGCCCTATCTGTGTGTCCATCTGTCTGTATGAACATCGAGATCTCAGAGACTATAAAAGCTAGAGCTACGAAATTTGGAAACAACATGTCAAAATTTGGTAAGCAGCTGAAGTTTATTTTAGATGTTGTCCACGCCTCCTTCCGCCTCCGTTAATCGAAAAAAACTATTTCCAAGCATCATGTTAAAGCTAGAACGTTCAGTTTTGGTACACACAATGGTAATCATCATCTTAATGATCTCTGAAAATTTGGTTACAATCGGGCAAAAAACACAGAAGTTATTAACGAATTACTTTTATAAGGTGAAATCGGAGGCAGTTGCACCTGTACAGCTAGCCGTTCCTACTTTTTCTTTTTTATTTGATCGTGTTTCTTATGCTTCTCTAAATATTGTATCAATTTCATTAGGGTAACTAGATTGATATTATGTTTTTAGGCCATGGATTTTAAAAAAATCATGACCGTTTGCGTTTGACCGAATGTGTGATACAGGCAGAAGGAGGCGTCTGCGACCCCATAAACTATATACATTCTTGATCAGCATCAACAGCCGAGTCGATATAGCCCTGTCTGTGTGTCCATCTGTCTGTATGAACATCGAGATCTCAGAGACTATAAAAGCTAGAGCTACGAAATTTGGAAACAACATGTCAAAATTTGGTAAGCAGCTGAAGTTTATTTTAGATGTTGTCCACGCCTCCTTCCGCCTCCGTTAATCGAAAAAAACGATTTCCAAGCATCATGTTAAAGCTAGAACGTTCAGTTTTGGTACACACAATGGTAATCATCATCTTAATGATCTCTGAAAATTTGGTTACAATCGGGCAAAAACACAGAAGTTATTAACGAATTACTTTTATAAGGTGAAATCGGAGGCAGTTGCACCTGTACAGCTAGCCGTTCCTACTTTTTCTTTTTTATTTGATCGTGTTTCTTATGCTTCTCTAAATATTGTATCAATTTCATAGTCTTATCATTAGGGTAACTATATTGATATTATGTTTTTAGGCCATGGATTTTAAAAAAATCATGACCGTTTCCGTTTGACCGAATGTGTGATACAGGCAGAAGGAGGCGTCTGCGACCCCATAAACTATACACATTCTTGATCAGCATCAACAGCCGAGTCGATATAGCCCTGTCCGTGTGTCCATCTGTCTGTATGAACATCGAGATCTCAGAGACTATAAAAGCTAGAGCTACGAAATTTGGAAACAACATGTCAAAATTTGGTAGGCAGCTGAAGTTTATTTTAGATGTTGTCCACGCCTCCTTCCGCCTCCGTTAATCGAAAAAAACGATTTCCAAGCATCATGTTAAAGCTAGAACGTTCAGTTTTGGCACACACAATGGTAATCATCATCTTAATGATCTCTGAAAATTTGGTTACAATCGGGCAAAAAACACAGAAGTTATTAACGAATTACTTTTATAAGGTGAAATCGGAGGCAGTTGCACCTGTACAGCTAGCCGTTCCTACTTTTTCTTTTTTATTTGATCGTGTTTCTTATGCTTCTCTAAATATTGTATCAATTTTCTTATCATTAGGGTAACTATATTGATATTATGTTTTTAGGCCATGGATTTTAAAAAATCATGACCGTTTTCGTTTGACCGAATGTGTGATACAGGCAGAAGGAGGCGTCTGCGACCCCATAAACTATATACATTCTTGATCAGCATCAACAGCCGAGTCGATATAGCCCTATCTGTGTGTCCATCTGTCTGTATGAACATCGAGATCTCAGAGACTATAAAAGCTAGAGCTACGAAATTTGGAAACAACATGTCAAAATTTGGTAAGCAGCTGAAGTTTATTTTAGATGTTGTCCACGCCTCCTTCCGCCTCCGTTAATCGAAAAAAACGATTTCCAAGCATCATGTTAAAGCTAGAACGTTCAGTTTTGGCACACACAATGGTAATCATCATCTTAATGATCTCTGAAAATTTGGTTACAATCGGGCAAAAAACACAGAAGTTATTAACGAATTACTTTTATAAGGTGAAATCGGAGGCAGTTGCACCTGTACAGCTAGCCGTTCCTACTTTTTCTTTTTTATTTGATCGTGTTTCTTATGCTTCTCCAAATATTGTATCAATTTCATAGTCTTATCATTAGGGTAACTATATTGATATTATGTTTTTAGGCCATGGATTTTAAAAAAATCATGACCGTTTGCGTTTGACCGAATGTGTGATACAGGCAGAAGGAGGCGTCTGCGACCCCATAAACTATACACATTATTGATCAGCATCAACAGCCGAGTCGATATAGCCCTATCTGTGTGTCCATCTGTCTTTATGAACATCGAGATCTCAGAGACTATAAAAGCTAGAGCTACGAAATTTGGAAACAACAAGCGCTGGTTTATTTTAGATTTTTCTCTTCTTTAATAAAACACGAATGTTAGAGACAACATGTCAAAATTTGGTAAGCAGCTGAAGTTTATTTTAGATGTTGTCCACGCCACCTTCCGCCTCCGTTAATCGAAAAAACGATTTCCAAGCATCATGTTAAAGCTAGAACGTTCAGTTTTGGTACACACAATGGTAATCATCATCTTAATGATCTCTGAAAATTTGGTTACAATCGGGCAAAAAACACAGAAGTTATTAACGAATTACTTTTATAAGGTGAAATCGGAGGCAGTTGCACCTGTACAGCTAGCCGTTCCTACTTTTTCTTTTTTATTTGATCGTGTTTCTTATGCTTCTCTAAATATTGTATCAATTTCATTAGGGTAACTAGATTGATATTATGTTTTTAGGCCATGGATTTTAAAAAAATCATGACCGTTTCCGTTTGACCGAATGTGTGATACAGGCAGAAGGAGGCGTCTGCGACCCCATAAACTATACACATTCTTGATCAGCATCAACAGCCGAGTCGATATAGCCCTGTCCGTGTGTCCATCTGTCTGTATGAACATCGAGATCTCAGAGACTATAAAAGCTAGAGCTACGAAATTTGGAAACAACATGTCAAAATTTGGTAAGTAGCTGAAGTTTATTTGATGTTTAGCTGAAGTTTATTTTAGATGTTGTCCACGCCTCCTTCCGCCTCCGTTAATCGAAAAAAACTATTTCCAAGCATCATGTTAAAGCTAGAACGTTCAGTTTTGGTACACACAATGGTAATCATCATCTTAATGATCTCTGAAAATTTGGTTACAATCGGGCAAAAAACACAGAAGTTATTAACGAATTACTTTTATAAGGTGAAATCGGAGGCAGTTGCACCTGTACAGCTAGCCGTTCCTACTTTTTCTTTTTTATTTGATCGTGTTTCTTATGCTTCTCTAAATATTGTATCAATTTCATAGTCTTATCATTAGGGTAACTATATTGATATTATGTTTTTAGGCCATGGATTTTAAAAAATCATGACCGTTTGCGTTTGACCGAATGTGTGATACAGGCAGAAGGAGGCGTCTGCGACCCCATAAACTATACACATTCTTGATCAGCATCAACAGCCGAGTCGATATAGCCCTGTCTGTGTGTCCATCTGTCTGTATGAACATCGAATCTAGGTGGCCTGTCTGTGTCCTCGTGTCGAGATCTCAGAGACTATAAAAGCTAGAGCTACGAAATTTGGAGACAACATGTCAAAATTTGGTAGGCAGCTGAAGTTTATTTTAGATGTTGTCCACGCCTCCTTCCGCCTCCGTTAATCGAAAAAAACGATTTCCAAGCATCATGTTAAAGCTAGAACGTTCAGTTTTGGCACACACAATGGTAATCATCATCTTAATGATCTCTGAAAATTTGGTTACAATCGGGCAAAAAACACAGAAGTTATTAACGAATTACTTTTATAAGGTGAAATCGGAGGCAGTTGCACCTGTACAGCTAGCCGTTCCTACTTTTTCTTTTTCATTTGATCGTGTTTCTTATGCTTCTCCAAATGTTGTATCAATTTCATAGTCTTATCATTAGGGTAACTATATTGATATTATGTTTTTAGGCCATGGATTTTAAAAAAATCATGACCGTTTGCGTTTGACCGAATGTGTGATACAGGCAGAAGGAGGCCTCAGCGACCCCATAAACTATACACATTATTGATCAGCATCAACAGCCGAGTCGATATAGCCCTATCTGTGTGACCATCTGTCTGTATGAACATATCTGAGACTTAAAGCTAGGCTACAATTTGACAAATGAATGGTAGGGGTTTTATGTGCAATACCCTGTCTGTGTGTCCATCTGTCTGTATGAACATCGAGATCTCAGAGACTATAAAAGCTAGAGCTACGAAATTTGGAAACAACATGTCAAAATTTGGTAGGCAGCTGAAGTTTATTTTAGATGTTGTCCACGCCTCCTTCCGCCTCCGTTAATCGAAAAAAACGATTTCCAAGCATCATGTTAAAGCTAGAACGTTCAGTTTTGGCACACACAATGGTAATCATCATCTTAATGATCTCTGAAAATTTGGTTACAATCGGGCAAAAAACACAGAAGTTATTAACGAATTACTTTTATAAGGTGAAATCGGAGGCAGTTGCACCTGTACAGCTAGCCGTTCCTACTTTTTCTTTTTTTATTTGATCGTGTTTCTTATGCTTCTCTAAATATTGTATCAATTGTCTTATCATTAGGGTAACTATATTGATATTATGTTTTTAGGCCATGGATTTTAAAAAATCATGACCGTTTGCGTTTGACCGAATGTGTGATACAGGCAGAAGGAGGCGTCTGCGACCCCATAAACTATACACATTCTTGATCAGCATCAACAGCCGAGTCGATATAGCCCTGTCCGTGTGTCCATCTGTCTGTATGAACATCGAGATCTCAGAGACTATAAAAGCTAGAGCTACGAAATTTGGAAACAACATGTCAAAATTTGGTAGGCAGCTGAAGTTTATTTTAGATGTTGTCCACGCCTCCTTCCGCCTCCGTTAATCGAAAAAACGATTTCCAAGCATCATGTTAAAGCTAGAACGTTCAGTTTTGGCACACACAATGGTAATCATCATCTTAATGATCTCTAAAAATTTGGTTACAATCGGGCAAAAAACACAGAAGTTATTAACGAATTACTTTTATAAGGTGAAATCGGAGGCAGTTGCACCTGTACAGCTAGCCGTTCCTACTTTTTCTTTTTCATTTGATCGTGTTTCTTATGCTTCTCCAAATGTTGTATCAATTTAGTCTTATCATTAGGGTAACTATATTGATATTATGTTTTTAGGCCATGGATTTTAAAAAATTCATGACCGTTTGCGTTTGACCGAATGTGTGATACAGGCAGAAGGAGGCCTCTGCGACCCCATAAACTATACACATTATTGATCAGCATCAACAGCCGAGTCGATATAGCCCTATCTGTGTGTCCATCTGTCTGTATGAACATCGAGATCTCGAGACTTAAAGCTGAGCTACGAAATTTGAACAATGAATCGGTGGGTTTTTTAGATGTGTCGATATAGCCCTGTCTGTGTGTCCATCTGTCTGTATGAACATCGAGATCTCAGAGACTATAAAAGCTAGAGCTACGAAATTTGGAGACAACATGTCAAAATTTGGTAGGCAGCTGAAGTTTATTTTAGATGTTGTCCACGCCTCCTTCCGCCTCCGTTAATCGAAAAAAACGATTTCCAAGCATCATGTTAAAGCTAGAACGTTCAGTTTTGGTACACACAATGGTAATCATCATCTTAATGATCTCTGAAAATTTGGTTACAATCGGGCAAAAAACACAGAAGTTATTAACGAATTACTTTTATAAGGTGAAATCGGAGGCAGTTGCACCTGTACAGCTAGCCGTTCCTACTTTTTTTTTTTATTTGATCGTGTTTCTTATGCTTCTCTAAATATTGTATCAATTTCATAGTCTTATCATTAGGGTAACTATATTGATATTATGTTTTTAGGTCATGGATTTTAAAAAAATCATGACCGTTTGCGTTTGACCGAATGTGCGATACAGGCAGAAGGAGGCGTCTGCGACCCCATAAACTATATACATTCTTGATCAGCATCAACAGCCGAGTCGATATAGCCCTGTCCGTGTGTCCATCTGTCTGTATGAACATCGAGATCTCAGAGACTATAAAAGCTAGAGCTACGAAATTTGGAAACAACATGTCAAAATTTGGTAGGCAGCTGAAGTTTATTTTAGATGTTGTCCACCCCCCCTCCCCCCCCGTTAATCAAAAAAAAAATTTCCAAACATCATATTAAAGCAAAAAACTTTAGTTTTGGCCCCCACAATAATAATCATCATATTAATAATATTTAAAATTTTTAAAAAAACAAAAAAAATAAGTTATTAACGAATTACTTTTATAAGGTGAAATCGGAGGCAGTTGCACCTGTACAGCTAGCCGTTCCTACTTTTTCTTTTTTTCGTTTGATCGTGTTTCTTATGCTTCTCCAAATGTTGTATCAATTTCATAGTCTTATCATTAGGGTAACTATATTGATATTAAGTTTTTAGGCCATGGATTTTAAAAAATCATGACCGTTTGCGTTTGACCGAATGTGTGATACAGGCAGAAGGAGGCCTCAGCGACCCCATAAACTATACACATTATTGATCAGCATCAACAGCCGAGTCGATATAGCCCTATCTGTGTGACCATCTGTCTGTATGAACATCGAGATCTCAGAGACTATAAAAGCTAGAGTTACGAAATTTGGAAACAACATGTCAAAATTCGGTAGGCAGCTGAAGTTTATTTTAGATGTCGAGTCGATATAGCCCTGTCTGTGTGTCCATCTGTCTGTATGAACATCGAGATCTCAGAGACTATAAAAGCTAGAGCTACGAAATTTGGAGACAACATGTCAAAATTTGGTGAGCAGCTGAAGTTTATTTTAGATGTTGTCCACGCCTCCTTCCGCCTCCGTTAATCGAAAAAAACGATTTCCAAGCATCATGTTAAAGCTAGAACGTTCAGTTTTGGCACACACAATGGTAATCATCATCATAATGATCTCTGAAAATTTGGTTACAATCGGGCAAAAACACAGAAGTTATTAACTAATTACTTTTATAAGGTGAAATCGGAGGCAGTTGCACCTGTACAGCTAGCCGTTCCTACTTTTTCTTTTTTATTTGATCGTGTTTCTTATGCTTCTCCAAATATTGTATCAATTTCATAGTCTTATCATTAGGGTAACTATATTGATATTATGTTTTTAGGCCATGGATTTTAAAAAAATCATGACCGTTTGCGTTTGACCGAATGTGCGATACAGGCAGAAGGAGGCCTCAGCGACCCCATAAACTATATACAACAGCCGAGTCGATATAGCCCTATCTGTGTGTCCATCTGTCTGTATGAACATCGAGATCTCAGAGACTATAAAAGCTAGAGCTACGAAATTTGGAGACAACATGTCAAAATTTGGTAGGCAGCTGAAGTTTATTTTAGATGTTGTCCACGCCTCCTTCCGCCTCCGTTAATCGAAAAAAACGATTTCCAAGCATCATGTTAAAGCTAGAACGTTCAGTTTTGGCACACACAATGGTAATCATCATCTTAATGATCTCTGAAAATTTGGTTACAATCGGGCAAAAAACACAGAAGTTATTAACGAATTACTTTTATAAGGTGAAATCGGAGGCAGTTGCACCTGTACAGCTAGCCGTTCCTACTTTTTCTTTTTCATTTGATCGTGTTTCTTATGCTTCTCCAAATATTGTATCAATTTCAGTCTTATCATTAGGGTAACTATATTGATATTATGTTTTTAGGCCATGGATTTTAAAAAAATCATGACCGTTTGCGTTTGACCGAATGTGTGATACAGGCAGAAGGAGGCCTCAGCGACCCCATAAACTATACACATTATTGATCAGCATCAACAGCCGAGTCGATATAGCCCTATCGTGTGTCCATCTGTCTGTATGAACATCGAGATCTCAGAGACTATAAAAGCTAGAGCTACGAAATTTGGAGACAACATGTCAAAATTTGGTAGGCAGCTGAAGTTTATTTTTGATGTTGTCCACGCCTCCTTCCGCCTCCGTTAATCGAAAAAAACGATTTCCAAGCATCATGTTAAAGCTAGAACGTTCAGTTTTGGCACACACAATGGTAATCATCATCTTAATGATCTCTAAAAATTTGGTTACAATCGGGCAAAAAACACAGAAGTTATTAACGAATTACTTTTATAAGGTGAAATCGGAGGCAGTTGCACCTGTACAGCTAGCCGTTCCTACTTTTTCTTTTTTATTTGATCGTGTTTCTTATGCTTCTCCAATTGTTGTATCAATTTCATAGTCTTATCATTAGGGTAACTATATTGACATTATGTTTTTAGGTCATGGATTTTAAAAAATTCATGACCGTTTGCGTTTGACCGAATGTGTGATACAGGCAGAAGGAGGCCTCAGCGACCCCATAAACTATATACATTCTTGATCAGCATCAACAGCCGAGTCGATATAGCCCTATCTGTGTGTCCATCTGTCTGTATGAACATCGAGATCTCAGAGACTATAAAAGCTAGAGCTACGAAATTTGGAAACAACATGTCAAAATTCGGTAGGCAGCTGAAGTTTATTTTAGATGTCGAGTCGATATAGCCCTGTCTGTGTGTCCATCTGTCTGTATGAACATCGAGATCTCAGAGACTATAAAAGCTAGAGCTACGAAATTTGGAGACAACATGTCAAAATTTGGTAGGCAGCTGAAGTTTATTTTAGATGTTGTCCACGCCTCCTTCCGCCTCCGTTAATCGAAAAAAACGATTTCCAAGCATCATGTTAAAGCTAGAACGTTCAGTTTTGGCACACGCAATGGTAATCATCATCTTAATGATCTCTAAAAATTTGGTTACAATCGGGCAAAAAACACAGAAGTTATTAACGAATTACTTTTATAAGGTGAAATCGGAGGCAGTTGCACCTGTACAGCTAGCCGTTCCTACTTTTTCTTTTTCATTTGATCGTGTTTCTTATGCTTCTCCAATTGTTGTATCAATTTCATAGTCTTATCGTTAGGGTAACTATATTGATATTATGTTTTTAGGCCATGGATTTTAAAAAATTCATGACCGTTTGCGTTTGACCGAATGTGTGATACAGGCAGAAGGAGGCCTCAGCGACCCCATAAACTATACACATTATTGATCAGCATCAACAGCCGAGTCGATATAGCCCTATCTGTGTGACCATCTGTCTGTATGAACATCGAGATCTCAGAGACTATAAAAGCTAGAGTTACGAAATTTGGAAACAACATGTCAAAATTCGGTAGGCAGCTGAAGTTTATTTTAGATGTCGAGTCGATATAGCCCTGTCTGTGTGTCCATCTGTCTGTATGAACATCGAGATCTCAGAGACTATAAAAGCTAGAGCTACGAAATTTGGAGACAACATGTCAAAATTTGGTAGGCAGCTGAAGTTTATTTTAGATGTTGTCCACGCCTCCTTCCGCCTCCGTTAATCGAAAAAAACGATTTCCAAGCATCATGTTAAAGCTAGAACGTTCAGTTTTGGCACACACAATGGTAATCATCATCTTAATGATCTCTAAAAATTTGGTTACAATCGGGCAAAAAACACAGAAGTTATTAACGAATTACTTTTATAAGGTGAAATCGGAGGCAGTTGCACCTGTACAGCTAGCCGTTCCTACTTTTTCTTTTTCATTTGATCGTGATTCTTATGCTTCTCCAATTGTTGTATCAATTTCATAGTCTTATCATTAGGGTAACTATATTGATATTATGTTTTTAGGCCATGGATTTTAAAAAATTCATGACCGTTTGCGTTTGACCGAATGTGTGATACAGGCAGAAGGAGGCCTCAGCGACCCCATAAACTATACACATTATTGATCAGCATCAACAGCCGAGTCGATATAGCCCTATCTGTGTGTCCATCTGTCTGTATGAACATCGAGATCTCAGAGACTATAAAAGCTAGAGCTACGAAATTTGGAAACAACATGTCAAAATTCGGTAGGCAGCTGAAGTTTATTTTAGATGTCGAGTCGATATAGCCTGTCTGCCTCCGTTTATGAACATCGAGATCTCAGAGACTGTAAAAGCTAGAACGTAGATTTGGACACATGTCAATTTGGTAGGCATCATTTTAGATGTTGTCCCGCCCTTCCGCCTCCGTTAATCGAAAAAACGATTTCCAAGCATCATGTTAAAGCTAGAACGTTCAGTTTTGGAACACACAATGGTAATCATCATCTTAATGATCTCTGAAAATTTGGTTACAATCGGGCAAAAAAACACAGAAGTTATTAACGAATTACTTTTATAAGGTGAAATCGGAGGCAGTTGCACCTGTACAGCTAGCCGTTCCTACTTTTTCTTTTTATTTGATCGTGTTTCTTATGCTTCTCTAAATATTGTATCAACTTATCATTAGGGTAACTATATTGATATTATGTTTTTAGGCCATGGATTTTTAAAAAAATCATGACCGTTTGCGTTTGCCCGAATGTGCGATACAGGCAGAAGGAGGCGTCTGCGACCCCATAAACTATATACATTCTTGATCAGCATCAACAGCCGAGTCGATATAGCCCTGTCCGTGTGTCCATCTGTCTGTATGAACATCGAGATCTCAGAGACTATAAAAGCTAGAGCTACGAAATTTGGGAACAACTTTTATAAGGTGAAATCGGCGGCAGTTGCACTTGTACAGTTGGCCGTTCCTTACTTTCCTTTTTCGTTTGATCGTGTTTCCGCATCATGTTAAAGCTAGAACGTTCAGTTTTGGTATCAATTTCATAGTCTTATCATCAGCTTAATTATCTTGATATTTGTTTCAGGCCATGGATTTCAAAAATCATGACCGTTTGCGTTTGACTTTGAATGTGTGAAATCGGAGGCAGTTGGAGGCCTACAGCGAGCCGTTCATACTTTTACTTTTTATTTGATCGTGCTTCTTAAGCTTCGAGTAAATATTGCCCTATTTCTAGTCTTATCATCTAGGTAACTATATTGATATCGAGTTTTTAGGCCATGGATTTTAAAAAAATCATGACGTTTCCGTGAAATTTGGATACAGGCAACATGTCAAAATTCGGACCCATAAGCTAGACAGTTTATTGATTAGCATCAACAGTCGAGTCGATATAGCCCTGTCTGTGTGTCCATCTGTCTGTATGAACATCGAGATCTCAGAGACTATAAAAGCTAGAGCTACGAAATTTGGAGACAACATGTCAAAATTTGGTAGGCAGCTGAAGTTTATTTTTGATGTTGTCCCGCCTCCTTCCGCCTCCGTTAATCGAAAAAACGATTTCCAAGCATCATGTTAAAGCTAGAACGTTCAGTTTTGGCACACACAATGGTAATCATCATCTTAATGATCTCTAAAAATTTGGTTACAATCGGGCAAAAACACAGAAGTTATTAACGAATTACTTTTTATAAGGTGAAATCGGAGGCAGTTGCACCTGTACAGCTAGCCGTTCCTACTTTTTCTTTTTATTTGATCGTGTTTCTTATGCTTCTCCAATTGTTGTATCAATTTCATAGTCTTATCATTAGGGTAACTATATTGATATTATGTTTTAGGCCATGGATTTTAAAAAATCATGACCGTTTGCGTTTGACCGAATGTGTGATACAGGCAGAAGGAGGCCTCAGCGACCCCATAAACTATATACATTCTTGATCAGCATCAACAGCCGAGTCGATATAGCCCTATCTGTGTGTCCATCTGTCTGTATGAACATCGAGATCTCAGAGACTATAAAGCTAGAGCTACGAAATTTGGAAACAACATGTCAAAATTCGGTAGGCAGCTGAAGTTTATTTTAGATGTCGAGTCGATATAGCCCTGTCGTGTGTCCATCTGTCTGTATGAACATCGAGATCTCAGAGACTATAAAAGCTAGAGCTACGAAATTTGGAGACAACATGTCAAAATTTGGTAGGCAGCTGAAGTTTATTTTAGATGTTGTCCACGCCTCCTTCCGCCTCCGTTAATCGAAAAAAACTATTTCCAAGCATCATGTTAAAGCTAGAACGTTCAGTTTTGGCACACGCAATTGTAATCATCATCTTAATGATCTCTAAAAATTTGGTTACAATCGGGCAAAAAACACAGAAGTTATTAACGAATTACTTTTATAAGGTGAAATCGGAGGCAGTTGCACCTGTACAGCTAGCCGTTCCTACTTTTTCTTTTTTATTTGATCGTGTTTCTTATGCTTCTCTAAATATTGTATCAATTTCATAGTCTTATCATTAGGGTAACTATATTGATATTATGTTTTTAGGTCATGGATTTTAAAAAAATCATGACCGTTTGCATTTGACCGAATGTGCGATACAGGCAGAAGGAGGCGTCTGCGACCCCATAAACTATATACATTCTTGATCAGCATCAACAGCCGAGTCGATATAGCCCTGTCTGTGTGTCCATCTGTCTGTATGAACATCGAGATCTCAGAGACTATAAAAGCTAGAGCTACGAAATTTGGAGACAACATGTCAAAATTTGGTAGGCAGCTGAAGTTTATTTTAGATGTTGTCCACGCCTCCTTCCGCCTCCGTTAATCGAAAAAAACGATTTCCAAGCATCATGTTAAAACTAGAACGTTCAGTTTTGGCACACACAATGGTAATCATCATCTTAATGATCTCTAAAAATTTGGTTACAATCGGGCAAAAAACACAGAAGTTATTAACGAATTACTTTTTATAAGGTGAAATCGGAGGCAGTTGCACCTGTACAGCTAGCCGTTCCTACTTTTTTTTTTATTTGATCGTGTTTCTTATGCTTCTCTAAATGTTGTATCAATTTCATAGTCTTATCATTAGGGTAACTATATTGATATTATGTTTTTAGGCCATGGATTTTAAAAAAATCATGACCGTTTGCATTTGACCGAATGTGCGATACAGGCAGAAGGAGGCGTCTGCGACCCATAAACTATATACATTCTTGATCAGCATCAACAGCCGAGTCGATATAGCCCTGTCTGTGTGTCCATCTGTCTGTATGAACATCGAGATCTCAGAGACTATAAAAGCTAGAGCTACGAAATTTGGAGACAACATGTCAAAATTTGGTAGGCAGCTGAAGTTTATTTTAGATGTTGTCCACGCCTCCTTCCGCCTCCGTTAATCAAAAAAAACGATTTCCAAGCATCATGTTAAAGCTAGAACGTTCAGTTTTGGCACACACAATGGTAATCATCATCTTAATGATCTCTAAAAATTTGGTTACAATCGGGCAAAAAACACAGAAGTTATTAACGAATTACTTTTATAAGGTGAAATCGGAGGCAGTTGCACCTGTACAGCTAGCCGTTCCTACTTTTTCTTTTTTATTTGATCGTGTTTCTTATGCTTCTCTAAATATTGTATCAATTTCATAGTCTTATCATTAGGGTAACTATATTGATATTATGTTTTTAGGTCATGGATTTTAAAAAAATCATGACCGTTTGCATCTGACCGATTGTGCGATACAGGCAGAAGGAGGCGTCTGCGACCCCATAAACTATATTCATTCTTGATCAGCATCAACAGCCGAATCGATATAGCCCTGTCTGTGTGTCCATCTGTCTGTATGAACATCGAGATCTCAGAGACTATAAAAGCTAGAGCTACGAAATTTGGAGACAACATGTCAAAATTTGGTAGGCAGCTGAAGTTTTTATTTAAATGTTGTCCACGCCTCCTTCCGCCTCCGTTAATCGAAAAAAACGATTTCCAAGCATCATGTTAAAGCTAGAACGTTCAGTTTTGGCACACACAATGGTAATCATCATCTTAATGATCTCTAAAAATTTGGTTACAATCGGGCAAAAAACACAGAAGTTATTAACGAATTACTTTTATAAGGTGAAATCGGAGGCAGTTGCACCTGTACAGCTAGCCGTTCCTACTTTTTCTTTTTTATTTGATCGTGTTTCTTATGCTTCTCTAAATATTGTATCAATTTCATAGTCTTATCATTAGGGTAACTATATTGATATTATGTTTTTAGGTCATGGATTTTAAAAAAATCATGACCGTTTGCATTTGACCGAATGTGTGATACAGGCAGAAGGAGGCGTCTGCGACCCCATAAACTATATACATTCTTGATCAGCATCAATAGCCGAGTCGATATAGCCCTGTCCGTGTGTCCATCTGTCTGTATGAACATCGAGATCTCAGAGACTATAAAAGCTAGAAGTTATTAACGAATTTATATTTTTATAAGGTGAAATCGGAGGCAGTTGTACCTGTACAGCTTGACGTTCCTACTTTTTCTTTTCATTTGATCGTGTTTCTTATGCTTCTCCAATTGTTGTATCAATTTCATAGTCTTATCATTAGGGTAACTATATTGATATTATGTTTTTAGGCCATGGATTTTAAAAAATCATGACCGTTTGCGTTTGACCGAATGTGTGATACAGGCAGAAGGAGGCCTCAGCGACCCCATAAACTATACACATTATTGATCAGCATCAACAGCCGAGTCGATATAGCCCTATCTGTGTCCATCTGTCTGTATGAACATCGAGATCTCGAGACTATAAAAGCTTGAGCTACGAAATTTGGAAACAACATGTCAAATTCGGTAGGCAGCTGAAGTTTATTTTAGATGTCGAGTCGATATAGCCCTGTCTGTGTGTCCATCTGTCTGTATGAACATCGAGATCTCAGAGACTATAAAAGCTAGAGCTACGAAATTTGGAGACAACATGTCAAAATTTGGTAGGCAGCTGAATTTTTTATTTAAATGTTGTCCACGCCTCCTTCCGCCTCCGTTAATCGAAAAAAACGATTTCCAAGCATCATGTTAAAGCTAGAACGTTCAGTTTTGGAACACACAATGGTAATCATCATCTTAATGATCTCTAAAAATTTGGTTACAATCGGGCAAAAAACACAGAAGTTATTAACGAATTACTTTTATAAGGTGAAATCGGAGGCAGTTGCACCTGTACAGCTAGCCGTTCCTACTTTTTCTTTTTTATTTGATCGTGTTTCTTATGCTTCTCTAAATATTGTATCAATTTCATAGTCTTATCATTAGGGTAACTATATTGATATTATGTTTTTAGGTCATGGATTTTAAAAAATCATGACCGTTTGCATTTGACCGAATGTGCGATACAGGCAGAAGGAGGCGTCTGCGACCCATAAACTATATACATTCTTGATCAGCATCAATAGCCGAGTCGATATAGCCCTGTCCGTGTGTCCATGTGTCTGTATGAACATCGAGATCTCAGAGACTATAAAAGCTAGAGTGAAGTTATTAACGAATTACTTTTATAAGGTGAAATCGGAAGTATTAGATGTTGTACAGCTTGCCGTTCCTACTTTTTCTTTTTTCATTTGATCGTGTTTCTTATGCTTCTCCAATTGTTGTATCAATTTCATAGTCTTATCATTAGGGTAACTATATTGATATTATGTTTTTAGGCCATGGATTTTAAAAAATCATGACCGTTTGCGTTTGACCGAATGTGTGATACAGGCAGAAGGAGGCCTCAGCGACCCCATAAACTATACACATTATTGATCAGCATCAACAGCCGAGTCGATATAGCCCTATCTGTGTGTCCATCTGTCTGTATGAACATCGAGATCTCAGAGACTATAAAAGCTTGAGCTACGAAATTTGGAAACAACATGTCAAAATTCGGTAGGCAGCTGAAGTTTATTTTAGATGTCGAGTCGATATAGCCCTGTCTGTGTGTCCATCTGTCTGTATGAACATCGAGATCTCAGAGACTATAAAAGCTAGAGCTACGAAATTTGGAGACAACATGTCAAAATTTGGTAGGCAGCTGAAATTTATTTTAGATGTTGTCCACGCCTCCTTCCGCCTCCGTTAATCGAAAAAACGATTTCCAAGCATCATGTTAAAGCTAGAACGTTCAGTTTTGGCACACACAATGGTAATCATCATCTTAATGATCTCTAAAAATTTGGTTACAATCGGGCAAAAAACACAGAAGTTATTAACGAATTACTTTTATAAGGTGAAATCGGAGGCAGTTGCACCTGTACAGCTAGCCGTTCCTACTTTTTCTTTTTATTTGATCGTGTTTCTTATGCTTCTCTTAATATTGTATCAATTTCATTAGGGTAACTAGATTGATATTATGTTTTTAGGCCATGGATTTTAAAAAAATCATGACCGTTTGCGTTTGTCCGAATGTGCTATACAGGCAGAAGGAGGCGTCTTGCGATCCCATAAACTATACACATTCTTGATCAGCATCAACAGCCGAGTCGATATAGCCCTGTCCGTGTATCCATCTGTCTGTATGAACATCGAGATCCCAGAGACTATAAAAGCTAGAGCTACGAAATTTGGAAACAACATGTCAAAATTTGGTAGGCAGCTGAAGTTTATTTTAGATGTTGTCCACGCCTCCTTCCGCCTCCGTTAATCGAAAAAAACGATTTCCAAGCATCATGTTAAAGCTAGAACGTTCAGTTTTGGCACACGCAATGGTAATCATCATCTTAATGATCTCTAAAAATTTGGTTACAATCGGGCAAAAAACACAGAAGTTATTAACGAATTACTTTTATAAGGTGAAATCGGAGGCAGTTGCACCTGTACAGCTAGCCGTTCCTACTTTTTATTTTTTATTTGATCGTGTTTCTTATGCTTCTCTAAATATTGTATCAATTTCATTAGGGTAACTAGATTGATATTATGTTTTTAGGCCATGGATTTTAAAAAATCAAGACCCTTTGCGTTTGTCCGAATGTGCTACACAGGCAGAAGGAGGCGTCTTGAGATCCCATAAACTATACACATTCTTGATCAGCATCAACAGCCGAGTCGATATAGCCCTGTCTGTGTGTCCATCTGTCTGTATGAACATCGAGATCTCAGAGACTATAAAAGCTAGAGCTACGAAATTTGGAGACAACATGTCAAAATTTGGTAGGCAGCTGAAGTTTATTTTAGATGTTGTCCACGCCTCCTTCCGCCTCCGCTAATCGAAAAAAACGATTTCCAAGCATCATGTTTAAGCTAGAACGTTCAGTTTTGGCACACACAATGGTAATCATCATCTTAATGATCTCTGAAAATTTGGTTACAATCGGGCAAAAAACACAGAAGTTATTAACGAATTACTTTTATAAGGTGAAATCGGAGGCAGTTGCACCTGTACAGCTAGCCGTTCCTACTTTTTCTTTTTCATTTGATCGTGTTTCTTATGCTTCTCTAAATATTGTATCAATTTCATAGTCTTATCATTAGGGTAACTATATTGATATTATGTTTTTAGGCCATGGATTTTAAAAAAATCATGACCGTTTGCGTTTGACCGAATGCGTGATACAGGCAGAAGGAGGCCTCAGCGACCCCATAAACTATACACATTCTTGATCAGCATCAACAGCCGAGTCGATATAGCCCTATCTGTGTGTCCATCTGTCTGTATGAACATCGAGATCTCAGAGACTATAAAAGCTTGAGCTACGAAATTTGGAAACAACATGTCAAAATTCGGTAGGCAGCTGAAGTTTATTTTAGATGTTGTCCACGCCTCCTTCCGCCTCCGTTAATCGAAAAAAACGATTTCAAAGCATCATGTTAAAGCTAGAACGTTCAGTTTTGGCACACACAATGGTAATCATCATCTTAATGATCTCTGAAAATTTGGTTACAATCGGGCAAAAAACACAGAAGTTATTAACGAATTACTTTTATAAGGTGAAATCGGAGGCAGTTGCACCTGTACAGCTAGCCGTTCCTACTTTTTCTTTTTCATTTGATCGTGTTTCTTATGCTTCTCCAATTGTTGTATCAATTTCATAGTCTTATCATTAGGGTAACTATATTGATATTATGATTTTAGGCCATGGATTTTAAAAAATCATGACCGTTTGCGTTTGACCGAATGTGTGATACAGGCAGAAGGAGGCCTCAGCGACCCCATAAACTATACACATTATTGATCAGCATCAACAGCCGAGTCGATATAGCCCTATCTGTGTGTCCATCTGTCTGTATGAACATCGAGATCTCAGAGACTATAAAAGCTAGAGCTACGAAATTTGGAAACAACATGTCAAAATTCGGTAGGCAGCTGAAGTTTATTTTAGATGTCGAGTCGATATAGCCCTGTCTGTGTGTCCATCTGTCTGTATGCACATCGAGATCTCAAAGACTATAAAAGCTAGAGCTACGAAATTTGGAGACAACATGTCAAAATTTGGTAGGCAGCTGAAATTTATTTTAGATGTTGTCCACGCCTTCTTCCGCCTCCGTTAATCGAAAAAAACGATTTCCAAGCATCATGTTAAAGCTCGAACGTTCAGTTTTGGCACACACAATGGTAATCATCATCTTAATGATCTCTGAAAATTTGGTTACAATCGGGCAAAAAACACAGAAGTTATTAACGAATTACTTTTATAAGGTGAAATCGGAGGCAGTTGCACCTGTACAGCTAGCCGTTCCTACTTTTTCTTTTTATTTGATCGTGTTTCTTATGCTTCTCTAAATATTGTATCAATTTCATTAGGGTAACTAGATTGATATTATGTTTTTAGGCCATGGATTTTAAAAAATCATGACCGTTTGCGTTTGTCCGAATGTGCGATACAGGCAGAAGGAGGCGTCTTGCGATCCCATAAACTATACACATTCTTGATCAGCATCAACAGCCGAGTCGATATAGCCCTGTCCGTGTGTCCATCTGTCTGTATGAACATCGAGATCCCAGAGACTATAAAAGCTAGAGCTACGAAATTTGGAAACAACATGTCAAAATTTGGTAGGCAGCTGAAGTTTATTTTAGATGTTGTCCACGCCTCCTTCCGCCTCCGTTAATCGAAAAAAACGATTTCCAAGCATCATGTTAAAGCTAGAACGTTCAGTTTTGGCACACACAATGGTAATCATCATCTTAATGATCTCTGAAAATTTGGTTACAATCGGGCAAAAAACACAGAAGTTATTAACGAATTACTTTTATAAGGTGAAATCGGAGGCAGTTGCACCTGTGCAGCTAGCCGTTCCTACTTTTTCTTTTTCATTTGATCGTGTTTCTTATGCTTCTCCAATTGTTGTATCAATTTCATAGTCTTATCATTAGGGTAACTATATTGATATTATGATTTTAGGCCATGGATTTTAAAAAAATCATGACCGTTTGCGTTTGACCGAATGTGTGATACAGGCAGAAGGAGGCCTCAGCGACCCCATAAACTATACACATTATTGATCAGCATCAACAGCCGAGTCGATATAGCCCTATCTGTGTGTCCATCTGTCTGTATGAACATCGAGATCTCAGAGACTATAAAAGCTAGAGCTACGAAATTTGGAAAGAACATGTCAAAATTCGGTAGGCAGCTGAAGTTTATTTTAGATGTCGAGTCGATATAGCCCTGTCTGTGTGTCCATCTGTCTGTATAAACATCGAGATCCCAGAGACTATAAAAGCTAGAGCTACGAAATTTGGAGACAACATGTCAAAATTTGGTAGGCAGCTGAAATTTATTTTAGATGTTGTCCACGCCTTCTTCCGCCTCCGTTAATCGAAAAAACGATTTCCAAGCATCATGTTAAAGCTCGAACGTTCAGTTTTGGCACACACAATGGTAATCATCATCTTAATGATCTCTGAAAATTTGGTTACAATCGGGCAAAAAACACAGAAGTTATTAACGAATTACTTTTATAAGGTGAAATCGGAGGCAGTTGCACCTGTACAGCTAGCCGTTCCTACTTTTTCTTTTTTATTTGATCGTGTTTCTTATGCTTCTCTAAATATTGTATCAATTTCATTAGGGTAACTAGATTGATATTATGTTTTTAGGCCATGGATTTTAAAAAAATCATGACCGTTTGCGTTTGACCGAATGTGCGATACAGGCAGAAGGAGGCGTCTTGCGATCCCATAAACTATACACATTCTTGATCAGCATCAACAGCCGAGTCGATATAGCCCTGTCCGTGTGTCCATCTGTCTGTATGAACATCGAGATCCCAGAGACTATAAAAAGCTAGAGCTACGAAATTTGGAAACAACATGTCAAAATTCGGTAGGCAGCTGAAGTTTATTTTAGATGTCGAGTCGATATAGCCCTGTCTGTGTGTCCATCTGTCTGTATGAACATCGAGATCTCAGAGACTATAAAAGCTAGAGCTACGAAATTTGGAGACAACATGTCAAAATTTGGTAGGCAGCTGAAGTTTATTTCAGATGTTGTCCACGCCTCCTTCCGCCTCCGTTAATCGAAAAAAACGATTTCCAAGCATCATGTTAAAGCTAGAACGTTCAGTTTTGGCACACGCAATGGTAATCATCATCTTAATGATCTCTGAATATTTGGTTACAATCGGGCAAAAAACACAGAAGTTATTAACGAATTACTTTTATAAGGTGAAATCGGAGGCAGTTGCACCTGTACAGCTAGCCGTTCCTACTTTTTCTTTTTCATTTGATCGTGTTTCTTATGCTTCTCCAATTGTTGTATCAATTTCATAGTCTTATCATTAGGGTAACTATATTGATATTATCTTTTTAGGCCATGGATTTTAAAAAAATCATGACCGTTTGCGTTTGACCGAATGTGTGATACAGGCAGAAGGAGGCGTCTTGCGACCCCATAAACTATACACATTATTGATCAGCATCAACAGCCGAGTCGATATAGCCCTATCTGTGTGTCCATCTGTCTGTATGAACATCGAGATCTCAGAGACTATAAAAGCTTGAGCTACGAAATTTGGAAACAACATGTCAAAATTCGGTAGGCAGCTGAAGTTTATTTTAGATGTCGAGTCGATATAGCCCTGTCTGTGTGTCCATCTGTCTGTATGAACATCGAGATCTCAGAGACTATAAAAGCTAGAGCTACGAAATTTGGAGACAACATGTCAAAATTTGGTAGGCAGCTGAAGTTTATTTCAGATGTTGTCCACGCCTCCTTCCGCCTCCGTTAATCGAAAAAACGATTTCCAAGCATCATGTTAAAGCTAGAACGTTCAGTTTTGGCACACGCAATGGTAATCATCATCTTAATGATCTCTGAAAATTTGGTTACAATCGGGCAAAAAACACAGAAGTTATTAACGAATTACTTTTATAAGGTGAAATCGGAGGCAGTTGCACCTGTACAGCTAGCCGTTCCTACTTTTTCTTTTTTATTTGATCGTGTTTCTTATGCTTCTCTAAATATTGTATCAATTTCATAGTCTTATCATTAGGGTAACTATATTGATATTATGTTTTTAGGTCATGGATTTTAAAAAATCATGACCGTTTGCATTTGACCGAATGTGCGATACAGGCAGAAGGAGGCGTCTGCGACCCCATAAACTATATACATTCTTGATCAGCATCAACAGCCGAGTCGATATAGCCCTGTCTGTGTGTCCATCTGTCTGTATGAACATCGAGATCTCAGAGACTATAAAAGCTAGAGCTACGAAATTTGGAGACAACATGTCAAAATTTGGTAGGCAGCTGAAGTTTATTTTAGATGTTGTCCACGCCTCCTTCCGCCTCCGTTAATCGAAAAAACGATTTCCAAGCATCATGTTAAAGCTAGTACGTTCAGTTTTGGCACACACAATGGTAATCATCATCTTAATGATCTCTGAAAATTTGGTTACAATCGTGCAAAAACACAGAAGTTATTAACGAATTACTTTTATAAGGTGAAATCGGAGGCAGTTGCACCTGTACAGCTAGCCGTTCCTACTTTTTCTTTTTTATTTGATCGTGTTTTCTTATGCTTCTCTTAATATTGTATCAATTTCATTAGGGTAACTAGATTGATATTATGTTTTTAGGCCATGGATTTTAAAAAAATCATGACCGTTTGCGTTTGCCGAATGTGCGATACAGGCAGAAGGAGGCGTCTTGCGATCCCATAAACTATACACATTCTTGATCAGCATCAACAGCCGAGTCGATATAGCCCTGTCCGTGTGTCCATCTGTCTGTATCAACATCGAGATCTCAGAGACTATAAAAGCTAGAGCTACGAAATTTGGAGACAACATGTCAAAATTTGGTAGGCAGCTGAAATTTATTTTAGATGTTGTCCACGCCTCCTTCCGCCTCCGTAAATCGAAAAAAACGATTTCCAAGCATCATGTTAAAGCTAGAACGTTCAGTTTTGGCACACACAATGGTAATCATCATCTTAATGATCTCTGAAAATTTGGTTACAATCGGGCAAAAAACACAGAAGTTATTAACGAATTACTTTTATAAGGTGAAATCGGAGGCAGTTGCACCTGTGCAGCTAGCCGTTCCTACTTTTTCTTTTTCATTTGATCGTGTTTCTTATGCTTCTCCAATTGTTGTATCAATTTCATAGTCTTATCATTAGGGTAACTATATTGATATTATGATTTTAGGCCATGGATTTTAAAAAAATCATGACCGTTTGCGTTTGACCGAATGTGTGATACAGGCAGAAGGAGGCCTCAGCGACCCCATAAACTATACACATTATTGATCAGCATCAACAGCCGAGTCGATATAGCCCTATCTGTGTGTCCATCTGTCTGTATGAACATCGAGATCTCAGAGACTATTAAAAGTAGAGCTACGAAATTTGGAAAGAACATGTCAAAATTCGGTAGGCAGCTGAAGTTTATTTTAGATGTCGAGTCGATATAGCCCTGTCTGTGTGTCCATCTGTCTGTATGCACATCGAGATCTCAGAGACTATAAAAGCTAGAGCTACGAAATTTGGAGACAACATGTCAAAATTTGGTAGGCAGCTGAAATTTATTTTAGATGTTGTCCACGCCTTCTTCCGCCTCCGTTAATCGAAAAAAACGATTTCCAAGCATCATGTTAAAGCTCGAACGTTCAGTTTTGGCACACACAATGGTAATCATCATCTTAATGATCTCTGAAAATTTGGTTACAATCGGGCAAAAAACACAGAAGTTATTAACGAATTACTTTTATAAGGTGAAATCGGAGGCAGTTGCACCTGTACAGCTAGCCGTTCCTACTTTTTCTTTTTTATTTGATCGTGTTTCTTATGCTTCTCTAAATATTGTATCAATTTCATTAGGGTAACTAGATTGATATTATGTTTTTAGGCCATGGATTTTAAAAAAATCATGACCGTTTGCGTTTGTCCGAATGTGCGATACAGGCAGAAGGAGGCGTCTTGCGATCCCATAAACTATACACATTCTTGATCAGCATCAACAGCCGAGTCGATATAGCCCTGTCCGTGTGTCCATCTGTCTGTATGAACATCGAGATCCCAGAGACTATAAAAGCTAGAGCTACGAAATTTGGAAACAACATGTCAAAATTTGGTAGGCAGCTGAAGTTTATTTTAGATGTTGTCCACGCCTCCTTCCGCCTCCGTTAATCGAAAAAAACGATTTCCAAGCATCATGTTAAAGCTAGAACGTTCAGTTTTGGCACACACAATGGTAATCATCATCTTAATGATCTCTGAAAATTTGGTTACAATCGGGCAAAAAACACAGAAGTTATTAACGAATTACTTTTATAAGGTGAAATCGGAGGCAGTTGCACCTGTACAGCTAGCCGTTCCTACTTTTTCTTTTTCATTTGATCGTGTTTCTTATGCTTCTCCAATTGTTGTATCAATTTCATAGTCTTATCATTAGGGTAACTATATTGATATTATGTTTTTAGGCCATGGATTTTAAAAAATCATGACCGTTTGCGTTTGACCGAATGTGTGATACAGGCAGAAGGAGGCCTCAGCGACCCCATAAACTATACACATTATTGATCAGCATCAACAGCCGAGTCGATATAGCCCTATCTGTGTGTCCATCTGTCTGTATGAACATCGAGATCTCAGAGACTATAAAAGCTTGAGCTACGAAATTTGGAAACAACATGTCAAAATTCGGTAGGCAGCTGAAGTTTATTTTAGATGTCGAGTCGATATAGCCCTGTCTGTGTGTCCATCTGTCTGTATGAACATCGAGATCTCAGAAACTATAAAAGCTAGAGCTACGAAATTTGGAGACAACATGTCAAAATTTGGTAGGCAGCTGAAGTTTATTTCAGATGTTGTCCACGCCTCCTTCCGCCTCCGTTAATCGAAAAAAACGATTTCCAAGCATCATGTTAAAGCTAGAACGTTCAGTTTTGGCACACACAATGGTAATCATCATATTAATGATATCTAAAAATTTGGTTACAATCGGGCAAAAAACACAGAAGTTATTAACGAATTACTTTTATAAGGTGAAATCGGAGGCAGTTGCACCTGTACAGCTAGCCGTTCCTACTTTTTCTTTTTTATTTGATCGTGTTTCTTATGCTTCTCTAAATATTGTATCAATTTCATTAGGGTAACTAGATTGATATTATGTTTTTAGGCCATGGATTTTAAAAAATCATGACCGTTTGCGTTTGTCCGAATGTGCGATACAGGCAGAAGGAGGCGTCTTGAGATCCCATAAACTATACACATTCTTGATCAGCATCAACAGCCGAGTCGATATAGCCCTGTCCGTGTGTCCATCTGTCTGTATGAACATCGAGATCCCAGAGACTATAAAAGCTAGAGCTACGAAATTTGGAAACAACATGTCAAAATTTGGTAGGCAGCTGAAGTTTATTTTAGATGTTGTCCACGCCTCCTTCCGCCTCCGTTAATCGAAAAAAACGATTTCCAAGCATCATGTTAAAGCTAGAACGTTCAGTTTTGGCACACACAATGGTAATCATCATCTTAATGATCTCTGAAAATTTGGTTACAATCGGGCAAAAAACACAGAAGTTATTAACGAATTACTTTTATAAGGTGAAATCGGAGGCAGTTGCACCTGTGCAGCTAACCGTTCCTACTTTTTCTTTTTCATTTGATCGTGTTTCTTATGCTTCTCCAATTGTTGTATCAATTTCATAGTCTTATCATTAGGGTAACTATATTGATATTATGATTTTAGGCCATGGATTTTAAAAAAATCATGACCGTTTGCGTTTGACCGAATGTGATACAGGCAGAAGGAGGCCTCAGCGACCCCATAAACTATACACATTATTGATCAGCATCAACAGCCGAGTCGATATAGCCCTATCTGTGTGTCCATCTGTCTGTATGAACATCGAGATCTCAGAGACTATAAAAGCTAGAGCTACGAAATTTGGAAAGAACATGTCAAAATTCGGTAGGCAGCTGAAGTTTATTTTAGATGTCGAGTCGATATAGCCCTGTCTGTGTGTCCATCTGTCTGTATGCACATCGAGATCTCAGAGACTATAAAAGCTAGAGCTACGAAATTTGGAAACAACATGTCAAAATTTGGTAGGCAGCTGAAATTTATTTTAGATGTTGTCCACGCCTTCTTCCGCCTCCGTTAATCGAAAAAAACGATTTCCAAGCATCATGTTAAAGCTCGAACGTTCAGTTTTGGCACACACAATGGTAATCATCATCTTAATGATCTCTGAAAATTTGGTTACAATCGGGCAAAAAACACAGAAGTTATTAACGAATTACTTTTATAAGGTGAAATCGGAGGCAGTTGCACCTGTACAGCTAGCCGTTCCTACTTTTTCTTTTTATTTGATCGTGTTTCTTATGCTTCTCTAAATATTGTATCAATTTCATTAGGGTAACTAGATTGATATTATGTTTTTAGGCCATGGATTTTAAAAAAATCATGACCGTTTGCGTTTGTCCGAATGTGCGATACAGGCAGAAGGAGGCGTCTTGCGATCCCATAAACTATACACATTCTTGATCAGCATCAACAGCCGAGTCGATATAGCCCTGTCCGTGTGTCCATCTGTCTGTATGAACATCGAGATCCCAGAGACTATAAAAGCTAGAGCTACGAAATTTGGAAACAACATGTCAAAATTTGGTAGGCAGCTGAAGTTTATTTTAGATGTTGTCCACGCCTCCTTCCGCCTCCGTTAATCGAAAAAAACGATTTCCAAGCATCATGTTAAAGCTAGAACGTTCAGTTTTGGCACACACAATGGTAATCATCATCTTAATGATCTCTGAAAATTTGGTTACAATCGGGCAAAAAACACAGAAGTTATTAACGAATTACTTTTATAAGGTGAAATCGGAGGCAGTTGCACCTGTACAGCTAGCCGTTCCTACTTTTTCTTTTTCATTTGATCGTGTTTCTTATGCTTCTCCAATTGTTGTATCAATTTCATAGTCTTATCATTAGGGTAACTATATTGATATTATGTTTTTAGGCCATGGATTTTAAAAAATCATGACCGTTTGCGTTTGACCGAATGTGTGATACAGGCAGAAGGAGGCCTCAGCGACCCCATAAACTATACATATTATTGATCAGCATCAACAGCCGAGTCGATATAGCCCTATCTGTGTGTCCATCTGTCTGTATGAACATCGAGATCTCAGAGACTATAAAAGCTTGAGCTACGAAATTTGGAAACAACATGTCAAAATTCGGTAGGCAGCTGAAGTTTATTTTAGATGTCGAGTCGATATAGCCCTGTCTGTGTGTCCATCTGTCTGTATGAACATCGAGATCTCAGAGACTATAAAAGCTAGAGCTACGAAATTTGGAGACAACATGTCAAAATTTGGTAGGCAGCTGAAGTTTATTTCAGATGTTGTCCACGCCTCCTTCCGCCTCCGTTAATCGAAAAAAACGATTTCCAAGCATCATGTTAAAGCTAGAACGTTCAGTTTTGGCACACACAATGGTAATCATCATATTAATGATATCTAAAAATTTGGTTACAATCGGGCAAAAAACACAGAAGTTATTAACGAATTACTTTTTATAAGGTGAAATCGGAGGCAGTTGCACCTGTACAGCTAGCCGTTCCTACTTTTTCTTTTTTATTTGATCGTGTTTCTTATGCTTCTCTAAATATTGTATCAATTTCATTAGGGTAACTAGATTGATATTAAGTTTTTAGGCCATGGATTTTAAAAAAATCATGACCGTTTGCGTTTGTCCGAATGTGCGATACAGGCAGAAGGAGGCGTCTTGAGATCCCATAAACTATACACATTCTTGATCAGCATCAACAGCCGAGTCGATATAGCCCTGTCCGTGTGTCCATCTGTCTGTATGAACATCGAGATCCCAGAGACTATAAAAGCTAGAGCTACGAAATTTGGAAACAACATGTCAAAATTTGGTAGGCAGCTGAAGTTTATTTTAGATGTTGTCCACGCCTCCTTCCGCCTCCGTTAATCGAAAAAAACGATTTCCAAGCATCATGTTAAAGCTAGAACGTTCAGTTTTGGCACACACAATGGTAATCATCATCTTAATGATCTCTGAAAATTTGGTTACAATCGGGCAAAAAACACAGAAGTTATTAACGAATTACTTTTATAAGGTGAAATCGGAGGCAGTTGCACCTGTACAGCTAACCGTTCCTACTTTTTCTTTTTCATTTGATCGTGTTTCTTATGCTTCTCCAATTGTTGTATCAATTTCATAGTCTTATCATTAGGGTAACTATATTGATATTATGTTTTTAGGCCATGGATTTTTAAAAAATCATGACCGTTTGCGTTTGACCGAATGTGTGATACAGGCAGAAGGAGGCCTCAGCGACCCCATAAACTATACACATTATTGATCAGCATCAACAGCCGAGTCGATATAGCCCTATCTGTGTGTCCATCTGTCTGTATGAACATCGAGATCTCAGAGACTATAAAAAGCTTGAGCTACGAAATTTGGAAACAACATATCAAAATTCGGTAGGCAGCTGAAGTTTATTTTAGATGTCGAGTCGATATAGCCCTGTCTGTGTGTCCATCTGTCTGTATGAACATCGAGATCTCAGAGACTATAAAAGCTAGAGCTACGAAATTTGGAGACAACATGTCAAAATTTGGTAGGCAGCTGAAGTTTATTTTAGATGTTGTCCACGCCTCCTTCCGCCTCCGTTAATCGAAAAAACGATTTCCAAGCATCATGTTAAAGCTAGAACGTTCAGTTTTGGCACACACAATGGTAATCATCATCTTAATGATCTTTGAAAATTTGGTTACAATCGGGCAAAAAACACAGAAGTTATTAACGAATTACTTTTATAAGGTGAAATCGGAGGCAGTTGCACCTGTACAGCTAGCCGTTCCTACTTTTTCTTTTTATTTGATCGTGTTTCTTATGCTTCTCTAAATATTGTTTCAATTTCATAGTCTTATCATTAGGGTAACTATATTGATATTATGTTTTTAGGTCATGGATTTTAAAAAATCATGACCGTTTGCATTTGACCGAATGTGCGATACAGGCAGAAGGAGGCGTCTGCGACCCCATAAACTATATACATTCTTGATCAGCATCAACAGCCGAGTCGATATAGCCCTGTCCGTGTGTCCATCTGTCTGTATGAACATCGAGATCTCAGAGACTATAAAAGCTAGAGCTACGAAATTTCGAGACAACATGTCAAAATTTGGTAGGCAGCTGAAGTTTATTTTAGATGTTGTCCACGCCTCCTTCCGCCTCCGTTAATCGAAAAAAACGATTTCCAAGCATCATGTTAAAGCTAGAACGTTCAGTTTTGGCACACACAATGGTAATCATCATCTTAATGATCTCTGAAAATTTGGTTACAATCGGGCAAAAAACCACAGAAGTTATTAACGAATTACTTTTATAAGGTGAAATCGGAGGCAGTTGCACCTGTACAGCTAGCCGTTCCTACTTTTTCTTTTTTATTTGATCGTGTTTCTTATGCTTCTCTAAATATTGTATCAATTTCATTAGGGTAACTAGATTGATATTATGTTTTTAGGCCATGGATTTAAAAAAAACAAGACCGTTTGCGTTTGTCCGAATGTGCGATACAGGCAGAAGGAGGCGTCTTGCGATCCCATAAACTATACACATTCTTGATCAGCATCAACAGCCGAGTCGATATAGCCCTGTCCGTGTGTCCATCTGTCTGTATGAACATCGAGATCCCAGAGACTATAAAAGCTAGAGCTACGAAATTTGGAAACAACATGTCAAAATTTGGTAGGCAGCTGAAGTTTATTTTAGATGTTGTCCACGCCTCCTTCCGCCTCCGTTAATCGAAAAAACGATTTCCAAGCATCACGTTAAAGCTAGAACGTTCAGTTTTGGCACACACAATGGTAATCATCATATTAATGATCTCTAAAAATTTGGTTACAATCGGGCAAAAAACACAGAAGTTATTAACGAATTACTTTTATAAGGTGAAATCGGAGGCAGTTGCACCTGTACAGCTAGCCGTTCCTACTTTTTTTTTTTATTTGATCGTGTTTCTTATGCTTCTCTAAATATTGTATCAATTTCATAGTCTTATCATTAGGGTAACTAGATTGATATTATGTTTTTAGGCCATGGATTTTAAAAAAACAAGACCGTTTGCGTTTGTCCGAATGTGCGATACAGGCAGAAGGAGGCGTCTTGCGATCCCATAAACTATACACATTCTTGATCAGCATCAACAGCCGAGTCGATATAGCCCTGTCCGTGTGTCCATCTGTCTGTATGAACATCGAGATCCCAGAGACTATAAAAGCTAGAGCTACGAAATTTGGAAACAACATGTCAAAATTTGGTAGGCAGCTGAAGTTTATTTTAGATGTTGTCCACGCCTCCTTCCGCCTCCGTTAATCGAAAAAAACGATTTCCAAGCATCACGTTAAAGCTAGAACGTTCAGTTTTGGCACACACAATGGTAATCATCATATTAATGATCTCTAAAAATTTGGTTACAATCGGGCAAAAAACACAGAAGTTATTAACGAATTACTTTTTATAAGGTGAAATCGGAGGCAGTTGCACCTGTACAGCTAGCCGTTCCTACTTTTTTTTTTTTATTTGATCGTGTTTCTTATGCTTCTCTAAATATTGTATCAATTTCATAGTCTTATCATTAGGGTAACTATATTGATATTATGTTTTTAGGTCATGGATTTTAAAAAAATCATGACCGTTTGCATTTGACCGAATGTGCGATACAGGCAGAAGGAGGCGTCTGCGACCCCATAAACTATATACATTCTTGATCAGCATCAACAGCCGAGTCGATATAGCCCTGTCTGTGTGTCCATCTGTCTGTATGAACATCGAGATCTCAGAGACTATAAAAGCTAGAGCTACGAAATTTGGAGACAACATGTCAACATTAGGTAGGCAGCTGAAGTTTATTTTAGATGTCGAGTCGATATAGCCCTGTCTGTGTGTCCATCTGTCTGTATGAACATCGAGATCTCAGAGACTATAAAAGCTAGAGCTACGAAATTTGGAGACAACATGTCAAAATTTGGTAGGCAGCTGAAGTTTATTTTAGATGTTGTCCACGCCTCCTTCCGCCTCCGTTAATCGAAAAAAACGATTTCCAAGCATCATGTTAAAGCTAGAACGTTCAGTTTTGGCACACACAATGGTAATCATCATCTTAATGATCTCTAAAAATTTGGTTACAATCGGGCAAAAACACAGAAGTTATTAACGAATTACTTTTATAAGGTGAAATCGGAGGCAGTTGCACCTGTACAGCTAGCCGTTCCTACTTTTTCTTTTTTATTTGATCGTGCTTCTTATGCTTCTCTAAATATTGTATCAATTTCATAGTCTTATCATTAGGGTAACTATATTGATATTATGTTTTTAGGTCATGGATTTTAAAAAATCATGACCGTTTGCATTTGACCGAATGTGCGATACAGGCAGAAGGAGGCGTCTGCGACCCCATAAACTATATACATTCTTGATCAGCATCAACAGCCGAGTCGATATAGCCCTGTCCGTGTGTCCATCTGTCTGTATGAACATCGAGATCTCAGAGACTATAAAAGCTAGAGCTACGAAATTTGGAGACAACATGTCAAAATTAGGTAGGCAGCTGAAGTTTATTTTAGATGTCGAGTCGATATAGCCCTGTCTGTGTGTCCATCTGTCTGTATGAACATCGAGATCTCAGAGACTATAAAAGCTAGAGCTACGAAATTTGGAGACAACATGTCAAAATTTGGTAGGCAGCTGAAGTTTATTTTTAGATGTTGTCCACGCCTCCTTCCGCCTCCGTTAATCGAAAAAAACGATTTCCAAGCATCATGTTAAAGCTAGAACGTTCAGTTTTGGCACACACAATAGTAATCATCATCTTAATGATCTCTAAAAATTTGGTTACAATCGGGCAAAAAACACAGAAGTTATTAACGAATTACTTTTATAAGGTGAAATCGGAGGCAGTTGCACCTGTACAGCTAGCCGTTCCTACTTTTTCTTTTTTATTTGATCGTGTTTCTTATGCTTCTCTAAATATTGTATCAATTTCATAGTCTTATCATTAGGGTAACTAGATTGATATTATGTTTTTAGGCCATGGATTTTAAAAAAAACAAGACCGTTTGCGTTTGTCCGAATGTGCGATACAGGCCGAAGGAGGCGTCTTGCGATCCCATAAACTATACACATTCTTGATCAGCATCAACAGCCGAGTCGATATAGCCCTGTCCGTGTGTCCATCTGTCTGTATGAACATCGAGATCCCAGAGACTATAAAAGCTAGAGCTACGAAATTTGGAAACAACATGTCAAAATTTGGTAGGCAGCTGAAGTTTATTTTAGATGTCGAGTCGATATAGCCCTGTCTGTGTGTCCATCTGTCTGTATGAACATCGAGATCTCAGAGACTATAAAAGCTAGAGCTACGAAATTTGGAGACAACATGTCAAAATTTGGTAGGCAGCTGAAGTTTATTTTAGATGTTGTCCACGCCTCCTTCCGCCTCCGTTAATCGAAAAAACGATTTCCAAGCATCATGTTAAAGCTAGAACGTTCAGTTTTGGCACACACAATGGTAATCATCATCTTAATGATCTCTAAAAATTTGGTTACAATCGGGCAAAAACACAGAAGTTATTAACGAATTACTTTTATAAGGTGAAATCGGAGGCAGTTGCACCTGTACAGCTAGCCGTTCCTACTTTTTCTTTTTTATTTGATCGTGTTTCTTATGCTTCTCTAAATATTGTATCAATTTCATAGTCTTATCATTAGGGTAACTATATTGATATTATGTTTTTTAGGTCATGGATTTTAAAAAATCATGACCGTTTGCATTTGACCGAATGTGCGATACAGGCAGAAGGAGGCGTCTGCGACCCCATAAACTATATACATTCTTGATCAGCATCAACAGCCGAGTCGATATAGCCCTGTCCGTGTGTCCATCTGTCTGTATGAACATCGAGATCTCAGAGACTATAAAAGCTAGAGCTACGAAATTTGGAGACAACATGTCAAAATTAGGTAGGCAGCTGAAGTTTATTTTAGATGTCGAGTCGATATAGCCCTGTCTGTGTGTCCATCTGTCTGTATGAACATCGAGATCTCAGAGACTATAAAAGCTAGAGCTACGAAATTTGGAGACAACATGTCAAAATTTGGTAGGCAGCTGAAGTTTATTTTAGATGTTGTCCACGCCTCCTTCCGCCTCCGTTAATCGAAAAAAACGATTTCCAAGCATCATGTTAAAGCTAGAACGTTCAGTTTTGGCACACACAATAGTAATCATCATCTTAATGATCTCTAAAAATTTGGTTACAATCGGGCAAAAAACACAGAAGTTATTAACGAATTACTTTTATAAGGTGAAATCGGAGGCAGTTGCACCTGTACAGCTAGCCGTTCCTACTTTTTCTTTTTATTTGATCGTGTTTCTTATGCTTCTCTAAATATTGTATCAATTTCATAGTCTTATCATTAGGGTAACTAGATTGATATTATGTTTTTAGGCCATGGATTTTAAAAAAACAAGACCGTTTGCGTTTGTCCGAATGTGCGATACAGGCAGAAGGAGGCGTCTTGCGATCCCATAAACTATACACATTCTTGATCAGCATCAACAGCCGAGTCGATATAGCCCTGTCCGTGTGTCCATCTGTCTGTATGAACATCGAGATCCCAGAGACTATAAAAGCTAGAGCTACGAAATTTGGAAACAACATGTCAAAATTTGGTAGGCAGCTGAAGTTTATTTTAGATGTTGTCCACGCCTCCTTCCGCCTCCGTTCATCGAAAAAAAACGATTTCCAAGCATCATGTTAAAGCTAGAACGTTCAGTTTTGGCGCACACAATGGTAATCATCATCTTAATGATCTCTGAAAATTTGGTTACAATCGGGCAAAAAACACAGAAGTTATTAACGAATTACTTTTATAAGGTGAAATCGGAGGCAGTTGCACCTGTACAGCTAGCCGTTCCTACTTTTTCTTTTTATTTGATCGTGTTTCTTATGCTTCTCTAAATATTGTATCAATTTCATTAGGGTAACTAGATTGATATTATGTTTTTAGGTCATGGATTTTAAAAAAACAAGACCGTTTGCGTTTGTCCGAATGTGCGATACAGGCAGAAGGAGGCGTCTTGCGATCCCATAAACTATACACATTCTTGATCAGCATCAACAGCCGAGTCGATATAGCCCTGTCCGTGTGTCCATCTGTCTGTATGAACATCGAGATCCCAGAGACTATAAAAGCTAGAGCTACGAAATTTGGAAAAAACATGTCAAAATTTGGTAGGCAGCTGAAGTTTATTTTAGATGTTGTCCACGCCTCCTTCCGCCTCCGTTAATCGAAAAAAAACGATTTCCAAGCATCATGTTAAAGCTAGAACGTTCAGTTTTGGCACACACAATGGTAATCATCATCTTAATGATCTCTGAAAATTTGGTTACAATCGGGCAAAAAACACAGAAGTTATTAACGAATTACTTTTATAAGGTGAAATCGGAGGCAGTTGCACCTGTACAGCTAGCCGTTCCTACTTTTTCTTTTTCATTTGATCGTGTTTCTTATGCTTCTCCAATTGTTGTATCAATTTCATAGTCTTATCATTAGGGTAACTATATTGATATTATGTTTTTAGGCCATGGATTTTAAAAAAATCATGACCGTTTGCGTTTGACCGAATGTGTGATACAGGCAGAAGGAGGCCTCAGCGACCCCATAAACTATACACATTATTGATCAGCATCAACAGCCGAGTCGATATAGCCCTATCTGTGTGTCCATCTGTCTGTATGAACATCGAGATCTCAGAGACTATAAAAGCTTGAGCTACGAAATTTGGAAACAACATGTCAAAATTCGGTAGGCAGCTGAAGTTTATTTTAGATGTCGAGTCGATATAGCCCTGTCCGTGTGTCCATCTGTCTGTATGAACATCGAGATCTCAGAGACTATAAAAGCTAGAGCTACGAAATTTGGAGACAACATGTCAAAATTTGGTAGGCAGCTGAAGTTTATTTCAGATGTTGTCCACGCCTCCTTCCGCCTCCGTTAATCGAAAAAACGATTTCCAAGCATCACGTTAAAGCTAGAACGTTCAGTTTTGGCACACACAATGGTAATCATCATATTAATGATCTCTAAAAATTTGGTTACAATCGGGCAAAAAACACAGAAGTTATTAACGAATTACTTTTATAAGGTGAAATCGGAGGCAGTTGCACCTGTACAGCTAGCCGTTCCTACTTTTTCTTTTTTATTTGATCGTGTTTCTTATGCTTCTCTAAATATTGTATCAATTTCATAGTCTTATCATTAGGGTAACTATATTGATATTATGTTTTTTAGGTCATGGATTTTAAAAAAATCATGACCGTTTGCATTTGACCGAATGTGCGATACAGGCAGAAGGAGGCGTCTGCGACCCCATAAACTATATACATTCTTGATCAGCATCAACAGCCGAGTCGATATAGCCCTGTCTGTGTGTCCATCTGTCTGTATGAACATCGAGATCTCAGAGACTATAAAAGCTAGAGCTACGAAATTTGGAGACAACATGTCAACATTAGGTAGGCAGCTGAAGTTTATTTTAGATGTCGAGTCGATATAGCCCTGTCTGTGTGTCCATCTGTCTGTATGAACATCGAGATCTCAGAGACTATAAAAGCTAGAGCTACGAAATTTGGAGACAACATGTCAAAATTTGGTAGGCAGCTGAAGTTTATTTTAGATGTTGTCCACGCCTCCTTCCGCCTCCGTTAATCGAAAAAACGATTTCCAAGCATCATGTTAAAGCTAGAACGTTCAGTTTTGGCACACACAATGGTAATCATCATCTTAATGATCTCTAAAAATTTGGTTACAATCGGGCAAAAAACACAGAAGTTATTAACGAATTACTTTTATAAGGTGAAATCGGAGGCAGTTGCACCTGTACAGCTAGCCGTTCCTACTTTTCTTTTTTTATTTGATCGTGTTTCTTATGCTTCTCTAAATATTGTATCAATTTCATAGTCTTATCATTAGGGTAACTATATTGATATTATGTTTTTAGGTCATGGATTTTAAAAAATCATGACCGTTTGCATTTGACCGAATGTGCGATACAGGCAGAAGGAGGCGTCTGCGACCCCATAAACTATATACATTCTTGATCAGCATCAACAGCCGAGTCGATATAGCCCTGTCCGTGTGTCCATCTGTCTGTATGAACATCGAGATCTCAGAGACTATAAAAGCTAGAGCTACGAAATTTGGAGACAACATGTCAAAATTAGGTAGGCAGCTGAAGTTTATTTTAGATGTCGAGTCGATATAGCCCTGTCTGTGTGTCCATCTGTCTGTATGAACATCGAGATCTCAGAGACTATAAAAGCTAGAGCTACGAAATTTGGAGACAACATGTCAAAATTTGGTAGGCAGCTGAAGTTTATTTTAGATGTTGTCCACGCCTCCTTCCGCCTCCGTTAATCGAAAAAACGATTTCCAAGCATCATGTTAAAGCTAGAACGTTCAGTTTTGGCACACACAATAGTAATCATCATCTTAATGATCTCTAAAAATTTGGTTACAATCGGGCAAAAACACAGAAGTTATTAACGAATTACTTTTATAAGGTGAAATCGGAGGCAGTTGCACCTGTACAGCTAGCCGTTCCTACTTTTTCTTTTTTATTTGATCGTGTTTCTTATGCTTCTCTAAATATTGTATCAATTTCATAGTCTTATCATTAGGGTAACTATATTGATATTATGTTTTTAGGCCATGGATTTTAAAAAAATCATGACCGTTTGCGTTTGACCGAATGTGTGATACAGGCAGAAGGAGGCCTCAGCGACCCCATAAACTATACACATTATTGATCAGCATCAACAGCCGAGTCGATATAGCCCTATCTGTGTGTCCATCTGTCTGTATGAACATCGAGATCTCAGAGACTATAAAAGCTAGAGCTACGAAATTTGGAGACAACATGTCAAAATTTGGTAGGCAGCTGAAGTTTATCTTAGATGTTGTCCACGCCTCCTTCCGCCTCCGTTAATCGAAAAAACGATTTCCAAGCATCATGTTAAAGCTAGAACGGTTTTGGCACACACAATAGTAATCATCATCTTAATGATCTCTAAAAATTTGGTTACAATCGGGCAAAAAACACAGAAGTTATTAACGAATTACTTTTATAAGGTGAAATCCGAGGCAGTTGCACCTGTACAGCTAGCCGTTCCTACTTTTTCTTTTTCATTTGATCGTGTTTCTTATGCTTCTCCAATTGTTGTATCAATTTCATAGTCTTATCATTAGGGTAACTATATTGATATTATGTTTTTAGGCCATGGATTTTAAAAAAATCATGACCGTTTGCGTTTGACCGAATGTGTGATACAGGCAGAAGGAGGCCTCAGCGACCCCATAAACTATACACATTATTGATCAGCATCAACAGCCGAGTCGATATAGCCCTATCTGTGTGTCCATCTGTCTGTATGAACATCGAGATCTCAGAGACTATAAAAGCTAGAGCTACGAAATTTGGAGACAACATGTCAAAATTTGGTAGGCAGCTGAAGTTTATTTTAGATGTTGTCCACGCCTCCTTCCGCCTCCGTTAATCGAAAAAAACGATTTCCAAGCATCATGTTAAAGCTAGAACGTTCAGTTTTGGCACACACAATGGTAATCATCATCTTAATGATCTCTAAAAATTTGGTTACAATCGGGCAAAAAACACAGAAGTTATTAACGAATTACTTTTATAAGGTGAAATCGGAGGCAGTTGCACCTGTACAGCTAGCCGTTCCTACTTTTTCTTTTTTATTTGATCGTGTTTCTTATGCTTCTCTAAATATTGTATCAATTTCATAGTCTTATCATTAGGGTAACTATATTGATATTATGTTTTTAGGTCATGGATTTTAAAAAAATCATGACCGTTTGCATTTGACCGAATGTGCGATACAGGCAGAAGGAGGCGTCTGCGACCCCATAAACTATATACATTCTTGATCAGCATCAACAGCCGAGTCGATATAGCCCTGTCCGTGTGTCCATCTGTCTGTATGAACATCGAGATCTCAGAGACAATAAAAGCTTGAGCTACGAAATTTGGAAACAACATGTCAAAATTTGGTAGGCAGCTGAAGTTTATTTTAGATGTCGAGTCGATATAGCCCTGTCTGTGTGTCCATCTGTCTGTATGAACATCGAGATCTCAGAGACTATAAAAGCTAGAGCTACGAAATTTGGAGACAACATGTCAAAATTTGGTAGGCAGCTGAAGTTTATTTTAGATGTTGTCCACGCCTCCTTCCGCCTCCGTTAATCGAAAAAAACGATTTCCAAGCATCATGTTAAAGCTAGAACGTTCAGTTTTGGCACACACAATGGTAATCATCATCTTAATGATATCTGAAAATTTGGTTACAATCGGGCAAAAAACACAGAAGTTATTAACGAATTACTTTTATAAGGTGAAATCGGAGGCAGTTGCACCTGTACAGCTAGCCGTTCCTACTTTTTCTTTTTTATTTGATCGTGTTTCTTATGCTTCTCTAAATATTGTATCAATTTCATTAGGGTAACTAGATTGATATTATGTTTTTAGGCCATGGATTTTAAAAAAAACAAGACCGTTTGCGTTTGTCCGAATGTGCGATACAGGCAGAAGGCGGCGTCTTGCGATCCCATAAACTATACACATTCTTTATCAGCATCAACAGCCGAGTCGATATAGCCCTGTCCGTGTGTCCATCTGTCTGTATGAACATCGAGATCTCAGAGACTATAAAAGCTAGAGCTACGAAATTTGGAAACAACATGTCAAAATTTGGTAGGCAGCTGAAGTTTATTTTAGATGTTATCCACGCCTCCTTCCGCCTCCGTTAATCGAAAAAAACGATTTCCAAGCATCATGTTAAAGCTAGAACGTTCAGTTTTGGCACACACAATGGTAATCATCATCTTAATGATCTCTGAAAATTTGGTTACAATCGGGCAAAAAACACAGAAGTTATTAACGAATTACTTTTATAAGGTGAAATCGGAGGCAGTTGCACCTGTACAGCTAGCCGTTCCTACTTTTTCTTTTTCATTTGATCGTGTTTCTTATGCTTCTCTAAATATTGTATCAATTTCATTAGGGTAACTAGATTGATATTATGTTTTTAGGCCATGGATTTTAAAAAAACAAGACCGTTTGCGTTTGTCCGAATGTGCGATACAGGCAGAAGGCGGCGTCTTGCGATCCCATAAACTATACACATTCTTTATCAGCATCAACAGCCGAGTCGATATAGCCCTGTCCGTGTGTCCATCTGTCTGTATGAACATCGAGATCTCAGAGACTATAAAAGCTAGAGCTACGAAATGTGGAGACAACATGTCAAAATTTGGTAGGCAGCTGAAGTTTATTTTAGATGTTGTCCACGCCTCCTTCCGCCTCCGTTAATCGAAAAAAACGATTTCCAAGCATCATGTTAAAGCTAGAACGTTCAGTTTTGGCACACACAATGGTAATCATCATCTTAATGATCTCTGAAAATTTGGTTACAATCGGGCAAAAAACACAGAAGTTATTAACGAATTACTTTTATAAGGTGAAATCGGAGGCAGTTGCACCTGTACAGCTAGCCGTTCCTACTTTTTCTTTTTCATTTGATCGTGTTTCTTATGCTTCTCCAATTGTTGTATCAATTTCATAGTCTTATCATTAGGGTAACTATATTGATATTATGTTTTTAGGCCATGGATTTTAAAAAAATCATGACCGTTTGCGTTTGACCGAATGTGTGATACAGGCAGAAGGAGGCCTCAGCGACCCCATAAACTATACACATTATTGATCAGCATCAACAGCCGAGTCGATATAGCCCTATCTGTGTGTCCATCTGTCTGTATGAACATCGAGATCTCAGAGACTATAAAAGCTTGAGCTACGAAATTTGGAAACAACATGTCAAAATTTGGTAGGCAGCTGAAGTTTATTTTAGATGTCGAGTCGATATAGCCCTGTCTGTGTGTCCATCTGTCTGTATGAACATCGAGATCTCAGAGACTATAAAAGCTAGAGCTACGAAATTTGGAGACAACATGTCAAAATTTGGTAGGCAGCTGAAGTTTATTTTAGATGTTGTCCACGCCTCCTTCCGCCTCCGTTAATCGAAAAAAACGATTTCCAAGCATCATGTTAAAGCTAGAACGTTCAGTTTTGGCACACACAATGGTAATCATCATCTTAATGATCTCTGAAAATTTGGTTACAATCGGGCAAAAACACAGAAGTTATTAACGAATTACTTTTATAAGGTGAAATCGGAGGCAGTTGCACCTGTACAGCTAGCCGTTCCTACTTTTTCTTTTTTATTTGATCGTGTTTCTTATGCTTCTCTAAATATTGTATCAATTTCATAGTCTTATCATTAGGGTAACTATATTGATATTATGTTTTTAGGTCATGGATTTTAAAAAAATCATGACCGTTTGCATTTGACCGAATGTGCGATACAGGCAGAAGGAGGCGTCTGCGACCCCATAAACTATATACATTCTTGATCAGCATCAACAGCCGAGTCGATATAGCCCTGTCCGTGTGTCCATCTGTCTGTATGAACATCGAGATCTCAGAGACAATAAAAGCTTGAGCTACGAAATTTGGAAACAACATGTCAAAATTTGGTAGGCAGCTGAAGTTTATTTTAGATGTCGAGTCGATATAGCCCTGTCTGTGTGTCCATCTGTCTGTATGAACATCGAGATCTCAGAGACTATAAAAGCTAGAGCTACGAAATTTGGAGACAACATGTCAAAATTTGGTAGGCAGCTGAAGTTTATTTTAGATGTTGTCCACGCCTCCTTCCGCCTCCGTTAATCGAAAAAACGATTTCCAAGCATCATGTTAAAGCTAGAACGTTCAGTTTTGGACACACAATGGTAATCATCATCTTAATGATATCTGAAAATTTGGTTACAATCGGGCAAAAAACACAGAAGTTATTAACGAATTACTTTTATAAGGTGAAATCGGAGGCAGTTGCACCTGTACAGCTAGCCGTTCCTACTTTTTTTTTTTTTATTTGATCGTGTTTCTTATGCTTCTCTAAATATTGTATCAATTTCATTAGGGTAACTAGATTGATATTATGTTTTTAGGCCATGGATTTTAAAAAAAACAAGACCGTTTGCGTTTGTCCGAATGTGCGATACAGGCAGAAGGCGGCGTCTTGCGATCCCATAAACTATACACATTCTTTATCAGCATCAACAGCCGAGTCGATATAGCCCTGTCCGTGTGTCCATCTGTCTGTATGAACATCGAGATCTCAGAGACTATAAAAGCTAGAGCTACGAAATTTGGAAACAACATGTCAAAATTTGGTAGGCAGCTGAAGTTTATTTTAGATGTTATCCACGCCTCCTTCCGCCTCCGTTAATCGAAAAAACGATTTCCAAGCATCATGTTAAAGCTAGAACGTTCAGTTTTGGCACACACAATGGTAATCATCATCTTAATGATCTCTGAAAATTTGGTTACAATCGGGCAAAAAACACAGAAGTTATTAACGAATTACTTTTATAAGGTGAAATCGGAGGCAGTTGCACCTGTACAGCTAGCCGTTCCTACTTTTTCTTTTTCATTTGATCGTGTTTCTTATGCTTCTCCAATTGTTGTATCAATTTCATAGTCTTATCATTAGGGTAACTATATTGATATTATGTTTTTAGGCCATGGATTTTAAAAAATCATGACCGTTTGCGTTTGACCGAATGTGTGATACAGGCAGAAGGAGGCCTCAGCGACCCCATAAACTGTACACATTATTGATCAGCATCAACAGCCGAGTCGATATAGCCCTATCTGTGTGTCCATCTGTCTGTATGAACATCGAGATCTCAGAGACTATAAAAGCTTGAGCTACGAAATTTGGAAACAACATGTCAAAATTCGGTAGGCAGCTGAAGTTTATTTTAAATGTCGAGTCGATATAGCCCTGTCTGTGTGTCCATCTGTCTGTATGAACATCGAGATCTCAGAGACTATAAAAGCTTGAGCTACGAAATTTGGAAACAACATGTCAAAATTTGGTAGGCAGCTGAAGTTTATTTTAGATGTTGTCCACGCCTCCTTCCGCCTCCGTTAATCGAAAAAAACGATTTCCAAGCATCATGTTAAAGCTAGAACGTTCAGTTTTGGCACACACAATGGTAATCATCATCTTAATGATCTCTGAAAATTTGGTTACAATCGGGCAAAAAACACAGAAGTTATTAACGAATTACTTTTATAAGGTGAAATCGGAGGCAGTTGCACCTGTACAGCTAGCCGTTCCTACTTTTTCTTTTTTATTTGATCGTGTTTCTTATGCTTCTCTAAATATTGTATCAATTTCATAGTCTTATCATTAGGGTAACTATATTGATATTATGTTTTTAGGTCATGGATTTTAAAAAAGTCATGACCGTTTGCATTTGACCGAATGTGCGATACAGGCAGAAGGAGGCGTCTGCGACACCATAAACTATATACATTCTTGATCAGCATCAACAGCCGAGTCGATATAGCCCTGTCCGTGTGTCCATCTGTCTGTATGAACATCGAGATCTCAGAGACTATAAAGCTTGAGCTACGAAATTTGGAAACAACATGTCAAAATTTGGTAGGCAGCTGAAGTTTATTTTAGATGTCGAGTCGATATAGCCCTGTCTGTGTGTCCATCTGTCTGTATGAACATCGAGATCTCAGAGACTATAAAAGCTAGAGCTACGAAATTTGGAGACAACATGTCAAAATTTGGTAGGCAGCTGAAGTTTATTTTAGATGTTGTCCACGCCTCCTTCCGCCTCCGTTAATCGAAAAAAACGATTTCCAAGCATCATGTTAAAGCTAGAACGTTCAGTTTTGGCACACACAATGGTAATCATCATCTTAATGATCTCTAAAAATTTGGTTACATTCGGGCAAAAACAAAGAAGTTATTAACGAATTACTTTTATAAGGTGAAATCGGAGGCAGTTGCACCTGTACAGCTAGCCGTTCCTACTTTTTCTTTTTTATTTGATCGTGTTTCTTATGCTTCTCTAAATATTGTATCAATTTCATAGTCTTATCATTAGGGTAACTATATTGATATTATGTTTTTAGGTCATGGATTTTAAAAAATCATGACCGTTTGCATTTGACCGAATGTGCGATACAGGCAGAAGGAGGCGTCTGCGACCCCATAAACTATATACATTCTTGATCAGCATCAACAGTCGAGTCGATATAGCCCTGTCCGTGTGTCCATCTGTCTGTATGAACATCGAGATCTCAGAGACTATAAAAGCTAGAGCTACGAAATTTGGAGACAACATGTCAAAATTAGGTAGGCAGCTGAAGTTTATTTTAGATGTCGAGTCGATATAGCCCTGTCTGTGTGTCCATCTGTCTGTATGAACATCGAGATCTCAGAGACTATAAAAGCTAGAGCTACGAAATTTGGAGACAACATGTCAAAATTTGGTAGGCAGCTGAAGTTTATTTTAGATGTTGTCCACGCCTCCTTCCGCCTCCGTTAATCGAAAAACGATTTCCAAGCATCATGTTAAAGCTAGAACGTTCAGTTTTGGCACACACAATGGTAATCATCATTTTAATGATCTCTAAAAATTTGGTTACAATCGGGCAAAAAACACAGAAGTTATTAACGAATTACTTTTATAAGGTGAAATCGGAGGCAGTTGCACCTGTACAGCTAGCCGTTCCTACTTTTTCTTTTTTATTTGATCGTGTTTCTTATGCTTCTCTAAATATTGTATCAATTTCATAGTCTTATCATTAGGGTAACTATATTGATATTATGTTTTTAGGTCATGGATTTTAAAAAAGTCATGACCGTTTGCATTTGACCGAATGTGCGATACAGGCAGAAGGAGGCGTCTGCGACCCCATAAACTATATACATTCTTGATCAGCATCAACAGCCGAGTCGATATAGCCCTGTCCGTGTGTCCATCTGTCTGTATGAACATCGAGATCTCAGAGACTATAAAAGCTAGAGCTACGAAATTTGGAGACAACATGTCAAAATTAGGTAGGCAGCTGAAGTTTATTTTAGATGTCGAGTCGATATAGCCCTGTCTGTGTGTCCATCTGTCTGTATGAACATCGAGATCTCAGAGACTATAAAAGCTAGAGCTACGAAATTTGGAGACAACATGTCAAAATTTGGTAGGCAGCTGAAGTTTATTTTAGATGTTGTCCACGCCTCCTTCCGCCTCCGTTAATCGAAAAAAACGATTTCCAAGCATCATGTTAAAGCTAGAACGTTCAGTTTTGGCACACACAATGGTAATCATCATATTAATGATCTCTAAAAATTTGGTTACAATCGGGCAAAAAACACAGAAGTTATTAACGAATTACTTTTATAAGGTGAAATCGGACGCAGTTGCACCTGTACAGCTAGCCGTTCCTACTTTTTCTTTTTTATTTGATCGTGTTTCTTATGCTTCTCTAAATATTGTATCAATTTCATAGTCTTATCATTAGGGCAACTATATTGATATTATGTTTTTAGGTCATGGATTTTAAAAAATCATGACCGTTTGTATTTGACCGAATGTGCGATACAGGCAGAAGGAGGCGTCTGCGACCCCATAAACTATATACATTCTTGATCAGCATCAACAGCCGAGTCGATATAGCCCTGTCTGTGTGTCCATCTGTCTGTATGAACATCGAGATCTCAGAGACTATAAAAAGCTAGAGCTACGAAATTTGGAGACAACATGTCAACATTAGGTAGGCAGCTGAAGTTTATTTTAGATGTCGAGTCGATATAGCCCTGTCTGTGTGTCCATCTGTCTGTATGAACATCGAGATCTCAGAGACTATAAAAGCTAGAGCTACGAAATTTGGAGACAACATGTCAAAATTTGGTAGGCAGCTGAAGTTTATTTTAGATGTTGTCCACGCCTCCTTCCGCCTCCGTTAATCGAAAAAACGATTTCCAAGCATCATGTTAAAGCTAGAACGTTCAGTTTTGGCACACACAATGGTAATCATCATCTTAATGATCTCTAAAAATTTGGTTACAATCGGGCAAAAAACACAGAAGTTATTAACGAATTACTTTTATAAGGTGAAATCGGAGGCAGTTGCACCTGTACAGCTAGCCGTTCCTACTTTTTCTTTTTTATTTGATCGTGTTTCTTATGCTTCTCTAAATATTGTATCAATTTCATAGTCTTATCATTAGGGTAACTATATTGATATTATGTTTTTAGGTCATGGATTTTAAAAAATCATGACCGTTTGCATTTGACCGAATGTGCGATACAGGCAGAAGGAGGCGTCTGCGACCCCATAAACTATATACATTCTTGATCAGCATCAACAGCCGAGTCGATATAGCCCTGTCCGTGTGTCCATCTGTCTGTATGAACATCGAGATCTCAGAGACTATAAAAGCTAGAGCTACGAAATTTGGAGACAACATGTCAAAATTAGGTAGGCAGCTGAAGTTTATTTTAGATGTCGAGTCGATATAGCCCTGTCTGTGTGTCCATCTGTCTGTATGAACATCGAGATCTCAGAGACTATAAAAGCTACAGCTACGAAATTTGGAGACAACATGTCAAAATTTGGTAGGCAGCTGAAGTTTATTTTAGATGTTGTCTACGCCTCCTTCCGCCTCCGTTAATCGAAAAAAACGATTTCCAAGCATCACGTTAAAGCTAAAACGTTCAGTTTTGGCACACACAATGGTAATCATCATCTTAATGATCTCTGAAAATTTGGTTACAATCGGGCAAAAACACAGAAGTTATTAACGAATTACTTTTTATAAGGTGAAATCGGAGGCAGTTGCACCTGTACAGCTAGCCGTTCCTACTTTTTCTTTTTATTTGATCGTGTTTCTTATGCTTCTCTAAATATTGTATCAATTTCATAGTCTTATCATTAGGGCAACTATATTGATATTATGTTTTTTAGGTCATGGATTTTAAAAAATCATGACCGTTTGCATTTGACCGAATGTGCGATACAGGCAGAAGGAGGCGTCTGCGACCCCATAAACTATATACATTCTTGATCAGCATCAACAGTCGAGTCGATATAGCCCTGTCCGTGTGTCCATCTGTCTGTATGAACATCGAGATCTCAGAGACTATAAAAGCTAGAGCTACGAAATTTGGAGACAACATGTCAAAATTAGGTAGGCAGCTGAAGTTTATTTTAGATGTCGAGTCGATATAGCCCTGTCTGTGTGTCCATCTGTCTGTATGAACATCGAGATCTCAGAGACTATAAAAGCTAGAGCTACGAAATTTGGAGACAACATGTCAAAATTTGGTAGGCAGCTGAAGTTTATTTTAGATGTTGTCCACGCCTCCTTCCGCCTCCGTTAATCGAAAAACGATTTCCAAGCATCATGTTAAAGCTAGAACGTTCAGTTTTGGCCACACAATGGTAATCATCATATTAATGATCTCTAAAAAATTTGGTTACAATCGGGCAAAAAACACAGAAGTTATTAACGAATTACTTTTATAAGGTGAAATCGGACGCAGTTGCACCTGTACAGCTAGCCGTTCCTACTTTTTCTTTTTTATTTGATCGTGTTTCTTATGCTTCTCTAAATATTGTATCAATTTCATAGTCTTATCATTAGGGCAACTATATTGATATTATGTTTTTAGGTCATGGATTTTAAAAAAATCATGACCGTTTGTATTTGACCGAATGTGCGATACAGGCAGAAGGAGGCGTCTGCGACCCCATAAACTATATACATTCTTGATCAGCATCAACAGCCGAGTCGATATAGCCCTGTCTGTGTGTCCATCTGTCTGTATGAACATCGAGATCTCAGAGACTATAAAAGCTAGAGCTACGAAATTTGGAGACAACATGTCAACATTAGGTAGGCAGCTGAAGTTTATTTTAGATGTCGAGTCGATATAGCCCTGTCTGTGTGTCCATCTGTCTGTATGAACATCGAGATCTCAGAGACTATAAAAGCTAGAGCTACGAAATTTGGAGACAACATGTCAAAATTTGGTAGGCAGCTGAAGTTTATTTTAGATGTTGTCCACGCCTCCTTCCGCCTCCGTTAATCGAAAAAACGATTTCCAAGCATCATGTTAAAGCTAGAACGTTCAGTTTTGGCACACACAATGGTAATCATCATCTTAATGATCTCTAAAAATTTGGTTACAATCGGGCAAAAAACACAGAAGTTATTAACGAATTACTTTTATAAGGTGAAATCGGAGGCAGTTGCACCTGTACAGCTAGCCGTTCCTACTTTTTCTTTTTTATTTGATCGTGTTTCTTATGCTTCTCTAAATATTGTATCAATTTCATAGTCTTATCATTAGGGTAACTATATTGATATTATGTTTTTAGGTCATGGATTTTAAAAAATCATGACCGTTTGCATTTGACCGAATGTGCGATACAGGCAGAAGGAGGCGTCTGCGACCCCATAAACTATATACATTCTTGATCAGCATCAACAGCCGAGTCGATATAGCCCTGTCCGTGTGTCCATCTGTCTGTATGAACATCGAGATCTCAGAGACTATAAAAGCTAGAGCTACGAAATTTGGAGACAACATGTCAAAATTAGGTAGGCAGCTGAAGTTTATTTTAGATGTCGAGTCGATATAGCCCTGTCTGTGTGTCCATCTGTCTGTATGAACATCGAGATCTCAGAGACTATAAAAGCTACAGCTACGAAATTTGGAGACAACATGTCAAAATTTGGTAGGCAGCTGAAGTTTATTTTAGATGTTGTCTACGCCTCCTTCCGCCTCCGTTAATCGAAAAAACGATTTCCAAGCATCACGTTAAATCTAAAACGTTCAGTTTTGGCACACACAATGGTAATCATCATCTTAATGATCTCTGAAAATTTGGTTACAATCGGGCAAAAAAACACAGAAGTTATTAACGAATTACTTTTATAAGGTGAAATCGGAGGCAGTTGCACCTGTACAGCTAGCCGTTCCTACTTTTTCTTTTTTATTTGATCGTGTTTCTTATGCTTCTCTAAATATTGTATCAATTTCATAGTCTTATCATTAGGGTAACTATATTGATATTATGTTTTTAGGTCATGGATTTTTAAAAAAATCATGACCGTTTGCATTTGACCGAATGTGCGATACAGGCAGAAGGAGGCGTCTGCGACCCCATAAACTATATACATTCTTGATCAGCATCAACAGCCGAGTCGATATAGCCCTGTCCGTGTGTCCATCTGTCTGTATGAACATCGAGATCTCAGAGACTATAAAAAGCTAGAGCTACGAAATTTGGAGACAACATGTCAAAATTAGGTAGGCAGCTGAAGTTTATTTTAGATGTCGAGTCGATATAGCCCTGTCTGTGTGTCCATCTGTCTGTATGAACATCGAGATCTCAGAGACTATAAAAGCTACAGCTACGAAATTTGGAGACAACATGTCAAAATTTGGTAGGCAGCTGAAGTTTATTTTAGATGTTGTCCACGCCTCCTTCCGCCTCCGTTAATCGAAAAAAACGATTTCCAAGCATCACGTTAAAGCTAAAACGTTCAGTTTTGGCACACACAATGGTAATCATCATCTTAATGATCTCTGAAAATTTGGTTACAATCGGGCAAAAACACAGAAGTTATTAACGAATTACTTTTATAAGGTGAAATCGGAGGCAGTTGCACCTGTACAGCTAGCCGTTCCTACTTTTTCTTTTTATTTGATCGTGTTTCTTATGCTTCTCTAAATATTGTATCAATTTCATAGTCTTATCATTAGGGTAACTATATTGATATTATGTTTTTAGGTCATGGATTTTAAAAAAATCATGACCGTTTGCATTTGACCGAATGTGCGATACAGGCAGAAGGAGGCGTCTGCGACCCCATAAACTATATACATTCTTGATCAGCATCAACAGCCGAGTCGATATAGCCCTGTCCGTGTGTCCATCTGTCTGTATGAACATCGAGATCTCAGAGACTATAAAAGCTAGAGCTACGAAATTTGGAGACAACATGTCAAAATTAGGTAGGCAGCTGAAGTTTATTTTAGATGTCGAGTCGATATAGCCCTGTCTGTGTGTCCATCTGTCTGTATGAACATCGAGATCTCAGAGACTATAAAAGCTAGAGCTACGAAATTTGGAGACAACATGTCAAAATTTGGTAGGCAGCTGAAGTTTATTTTAGATGTTGTCCACGCCTCCTTCCGCCTCCGTTAATCGAAAAAAACGATTTCCAAGCATCATGTTAAAGCTAGAACGTTCAGTTTTGGCACACACAATGGTAATCATCATCTTAATGATCTCTAAAAATTTGGTTACAATCGGGCAAAAAACACAGAAGTTATTAACGAATTACTTTTATAAGGTGAAATCGGAGGCAGTTGCACCTGTACAGCTAGCCGTTCCTACTTTTTCTTTTTTATTTGATCGTGTTTCTTATGCTTCTCTAAATATTGTATCAATTTCATAGTCTTATCATTAGGGTAACTATATTGATATTATGTTTTTAGGTCATGGATTTTAAAAAAATCATGACCGTTTGCATTTGACCGAATGTGCGATACAGGCAGAAGGAGGCGTCTGCGACCCCATAAACTATATACATTCTTGATCAGCATCAACAGCCGAGTCGATATAGCCCTGTCCGTGTGTCCATCTGTCTGTATGAACATCGAGATCTCAGAGACTATAAAAGCTAGAGCTACGAAATTTGGAGACAACATGTCAACATTAGGTAGGCAGCTGAAGTTTATTTTAGATGTCGAGTCGATATAGCCCTGTCTGTGTGTCCATCTGTCTGTCTGAACATCGAGATCTCAGAGACTATAAAAGCTAGAGCTACGAAATTTGGAGACAACATGTCAAAATTTGGTAGGCAGCTGAAGTTTATTTTAGATGTTGTCCACGCCTCCTTCCGCCTCCGTTAATCGAAAAAAACGATTTCCAAGCATCATGTTAAAGCTAGAACGTTCAGTTGTGGCACACACAATGGTAATCATCATCTTAATGATCTCTAAAAATTTGGTTACAATCGGGCAAAAAACACAGAAGTTATTAACGAATTACTTATATAAGGTGAAATCGGAGGCAGTTGCACCTGTACAGCTAGCCGTTCCTACTTTTTCTTTTTTATTTGATCGTGTTTCTTATGCTTCTCTAAATATTGTATCAATTTCATAGTCTTATCATTAGGGTAACTATATTGATATTATGTTTTTAGGTCATGGATTTTAAAAAAATCATGACCGTTTGCATTTGACCGAATGTGCGATACAGGCAGAAGGAGGCGTCTGCGACCCCATAAACTATATACATTCTTGATCAGCATCAACAGCCGAGTCGCTATAGCCCTGTCTGTGTGTCCATCTGTCTGTATGAACATCGAGATCTCAGAGACTATAAAAGCTAGAGCTACGAAATTTGGAGACAACATGTCAACATTAGGTAGGCAGCTGAAGTTTATTTTAGATGTCGAGTCGATATAGCCCTGTCTGTGTGTCCATCTGTCTGTATGAACATCGAGATCTCAGAGACTATAAAAGCTAGAGCTACGAAATTTGGAGACAACATGTCAAAATTAGGTAGGCAGCTGAAGTTTATTTTAGATGTCGAGTCGATATAGCCCTGTCTGTGTGTCCATCTGTCTGTATGAACATCGAGATCTCAGAGACTATAAAAGCTAGAGCTACGAAATTTGGAGACAACATGTCAAAATTTGGTAGGCAGCTGAAGTTTATTTTAGATGTTGTCCACGCCTCCTTCCGCCTCCGTTAATCGAAAAAACGATTTCCAAGCATCATGTTAAAGCTAGAACGTTCAGTTTTGGCACACACAATAGTAATCATCATCTTAATGATCTCTAAAAATTTGGTTACAATCGGGCAAAAAACACAGAAGTTATTAACGAATTACTTTTATAAGGTGAAATCGGAGGCAGTTGCACCTGTACAGCTAGCCGTTCCTACTTTTTCTTTTTTATTTGATCGTGTTTCTTATGCTTCTCTAAATATTGTATCAATTTCATAGTCTTATCATTAGGGTAACTATATTGATATTATGTTTTTAGGTCATGGATTTTAAAAAAATCATGACCGTTTGCATTTGACCGAATGTGCGATACAGGCAGAAGGAGGCGTCTGCGACCCCATAAACTATATACATTCTTGATCAGCATCAACAGCCGAGTCGATATAGCCCTGTCCGTGTGTCCATCTGTCTGTATGAACATCGAGATCTCAGAGACTATAAAAGCTAGAGCTACGAAATTTGGAGACAACATGTCAAAATTTGGTAGGCAGCTGAAGTTTATTTTAGATGTCGAGTCGATATAGCCCTGTCTGTGTGTCCATCTGTCTGTATGAACATCGAGATCTCAGAGACTATAAAAAGCTAGAGCTACGAAATTTGGAGACAACATGTCAAAATTTGGTAGGCAGCTGAAGTTTATTTTAGATGTTGTCCACGCCTCCTTCCGCCTCCGTTAATCGAAAAAACGATTTCCAAGCATCATGTTAAAGCTAGAACGTTCAGTTTTGGCACACACAATGGTAATCATCATCTTAATGATCTCTGAAAATTTGGTTACAATCGGGCAAAAAACACAGAAGTTATTAACGAATTACTTTTATAAGGTGAAATCGGAGGCAGTTGCACCTGTACAGCTAGCCGTTCCTACTTTTTCTTTTTTATTTGATCGTGTTTCTTATGCTTCTCTAAATATTGTATCAATTTATATTTTTCATTAGGGTAACTAGATTGATATTATGTTTTTAGGTCATGGATTTTAAAAAAACAAGACCGTTTGCGTTTGTCCGAATGTGCGATACAGGCATAAGGAGGCGTCTTGCGATCCCATAAACTATACACATTCTTTATCAGCATCAACAGCCGAGTCGATATAGCCCTGTCCGTGTGTCCATCTGTCTGTATGAACATCGAGATCCCAGAGACTATAAAAGCTAGAGCTACGAAATTTGGAAACAACATGTCAAAATTTGGTAGGCAGCTGAAGTTTATTTTAGATGTTGTCCACGCCTCCTTCCGCCTCCGTTAATCGAAAAAACGATTTCCAAGCATCATGTTAAAGCTAGAACGTTCAGTTTTGGCACACACAATGGTAATCATCATCTTAATGATCTCTGAAAATTTGGTTACAATCGGGCAAAAAACACAGAAGTTATTAACGAATTACTTTTATAAGGTGAAATCGGAGGCAGTTGCACCTGTACAGCTAGCCGTTCCTACTTTTTCTTTTTCATTTGATCGTGTTTCTTATGCTTCTCCAATTGTTGTATCAATTTCATAGTCTTATCATTATGGTAACTATATTGATATTATGTTTTTAGGCCATGGATTTAAAAAAATCATGACCGTTTGCGTTTGACCGAATGTGTGATACAGGCAGAAGGAGGCCTCAGCGACCCCATAAACTATACACATTATTGATCAGCATCAACAGCCGAGTCGATATAGCCCTATCTGTGTGTCCATCTGTCTGTATGAACATCGAGATCTCAGAGACTATAAAAGCTTGAGCTACGAAATTTGGAAACAACATGTCAAAATTCGGTAGGCAGCTGAAGTTTATTTTAGATGTCGAGTCGATATAGCCCTGTCTGTGTGTCCATCTGTCTGTATGAACATCGAGATCTCAGAGACTATAAAAGCTAGAGCTACGAAATTTGGAGACAACATGTCAAAATTTGGTAGGCAGCTGAAGTTTATTTTAGATGTTGTCCACGCCTCCTTCCGCCTCCGTTAATCGAAAAAAACGATTTCCAAGCATCATGTTAAAGCTAGAACGTTCAGTTTTGGCACACACAATAGTAATCATCATCTTAATGATCTCTAAAAATTTGGTTACAATCGGGCAAAAAACACAGAAGTTATTAACGAATTACTTTTATAAGGTGAAATCGGAGGCAGTTGCACCTGTACAGCTAGCCGTTCCTACTTTTTCTTTTTTATTTGATCGTGTTTCTTATGCTTCTCTAAATATTGTATCAATTTCATAGTCTTATCATTAGGGTAACTATATTGATATTATGTTTTTAGGTCATGGATTTTAAAAAATCATGACCGTTTGCATTTGACCGAATGTGCGATACAGGCAGAAGGAGGCGTCTGCGACCCCATAAACTATATACATTCTTGATCAGCATCAACAGCCGAGTCGATATAGCCCTATCCGTGTGTCCATCTGTCTGTATGAACATCGAGATCTCAGAGACTATAAAAGCTAGAGCTACGAAATTTGGAGACAACATGTCAAAATTTGGTAGGCAGCTGAAGTTTATTTTAGATGTCGAGTCGATATAGCCCTGTCTGTGTGTCCATCTGTCTGTATGAACATCGAGATCTCAGAGACTATAAAAGCTAGAGCTACGAAATTTGGAGACAACATGTCAAAATTTGGTAGGCAGCTGAAGTTTATTTTAGATGTTGTCCACGCCTCCTTCCGCCTCCGTTAATCGAAAAAAACGATTTCCAAGCATCATGTTAAAGCTAGAACGTTCAGTTTTGGCACACACAATGGTAATCATCATCTTAATGATCTCTGAAAATTTGGTTATAATCGGGCAAAAAACACAGAAGTTATTAACGAATTACTTTTATAAGGTGAAATCGGAGGCAGTTGCACCTGTACAGCTAGCCGTTCCTACTTTTTCTTTTTTATTTGATCGTGTTTCTTATGCTTCTCTAAATATTGTATCAATTTTCATTAGGGTAACTAGATTGATATTATGTTTTTAGGTCATGGATTTTAAAAAAACAAGACCGTTTGCGTTTGTCCGAATGTGCGATACAGGCATAAGGAGGCGTCTTGCGATCCCATAAACTATACACATTCTTTATCAGCATCAACAGCCGAGTCGATATAGCCCTGTCCGTGTGTCCATCTGTCTGTATGAACATCGAGATCCCAGAGACTATAAAAGCTAGAGCTACGAAATTTGGAAACAACATGTCAAAATTTGGTAGGCAGCTGAAGTTTATTTTAGATGTTGTCCACGCCTCCTTCCGCCTCCGTTAATCGAAAAAAACGATTTCCAAGCATCATGTTAAAGCTAGAACGTTCAGTTTTGGCACACAATGGTAATCATCATCTTAATGATCTCTGAAAATTTGGTTACAATCGGGCAAAAAACACAGAAGTTATTAACGAATTACTTTTATAAGGTGAAGTCGGAGGCAGTTGCACCTGTACAGCTAGCCGTTCCTACTTTTTCTTTTTCATTTGATCGTGTTTCTTATGCTTCTCCAATTGTTGTATCAATTTCATAGTCTTATCATTATGGTAACTATATTGATATTATGTTTTTAGGCCATGGATTTAAAAAAATCATGACCGTTTGCGTTTGACCGAATGTGTGATACAGGCAGGAGGAGGCCTCAGCGACCCCATAAACTATACACATTATTGATCAGCATCAACAGCCGAGTCGATATAGCCCTATCTGTGTGTCCATCTGTCTGTATGAACATCGAGATCTCAGAGACTATAAAAGCTTGAGCTACGAAATTTGGAAACAACATGTCAAAATTCGGTAGGCAGCTGAAGTTTATTTTAGATGTCGAGTCGATATAGCCCTGTCTGTGTGTCCATCTGTCTGTATGAACATCGAGATCTCAGAGACTATAAAAGCTAGAGCTACGAAATTTGGAGACAACATGTCAAAATTTGGTAGGCAGCTGAAGTTTATTTCAGATGTTGTCCACGCCTCCTTCCGCCTCCGTTAATCGAAAAAAACGATTTCCAAGCATCATGTTAAAGCTAGAACGTTCAGTTTTGGCACACACAATGGCAATCATCATATTAATGATCACTAAAAATTTGGTTACAATCGGGCAAAAAACACAGAAGTTATTAACGAATTACTTTTATAAGGTGAAATCGGAGGCAGTTGCACCTGTACAGCTTGCCGTTCCTACTTTTTCTTTTTTATTTGATCGTGTTTCTTATGCTTCTCTAAATATTGTATCAATTTCATAGTCTTATCATTAGGGTAACTATATTGATATTATGTTTTTAGGTCATGGATTTTAAAAAAATCATGACCGTTTGCATTTGACCGAATGTGCGATACAGGCAGAAGGAGGCGTCTGCGACCCCATAAACTATATACATTTTTGATCAGCATCAACAGCCGAGTCGATATAGCCCTGTCCGTGTGTCCATCTGTCTGTATGAACATCGAGATCTCAGAGACTATAAAAGCTAGAGCTACGAAATTTGGAGACAACATGTCAACATTAGGTAGGCAGCTGAAGTTTATTTTAGATGTCGAGTCGATATAGCCCTGTCTGTGTGTCCATCTGTCTGTATGAACATCGAGATCTCAGAGACTATAAAGCTAGAGCTACGAAATTTGGAGACAACATGTCAAAATTTGGTAGGCAGCTGAAGTTTATTTTAGATGTTGTCCACGCCTCCTTCCGCCTCCGTTAATCGAAAAACGATTTCCAAGCATCATGTTAAAGCTAGAACGTTCAGTTTTGGCACACACAATGGTAATCATCATCTTAATGATCTCTAAAAATTTGGTTACAATCGGGCAAAAAAACACAGAAGTTATTAACGAATTACTTTTATAAGGTGAAATCGGAGGCAGTTGCACCTGTACAGCTAGCCGTTCCTACTTTTTCTTTTTTATTTGATCGTGTTTCTTATGCTTCTCTAAATATTGTATCAATTTCATAGTCTTATCATTAGGGTAACTATATTGATATTATGTTTTTAGGTCATGGATTTTAAAAAAATCATGACCGTTTGCATTTGACCGAATGTGCGATACAGGCAGAAGGAGGCGTCTGCGACCCCATAAACTATATACATTCTTGATCAGCATCAACAGCCGAGTCGATATAGCCCTGTCCGTGTGTCCATCTGTCTCTATGAACATCGAGATCTCAGAGACTATAAAAGCTAGAGCTACGAAATTTGGAGACAACATGTCAAAATTAGGTAGGCAGCTGAAGTTTATTTTAGATGTCGAGTCGATATAGCCCTGTCTGTGTGTCCATCTGTCTGTATGAACATCGAGATCTCAGAGACTATAAAAGCTAGAGCTACGAAATTTGAAGACAACATGTCAAAATTTGGTAGGCAGCTGAAGTTTATTTTAGATGTTGTCCACGCCTCCTTCCGCCTCCGTTAATCGAAAAAAAACGATTTCCAAGCATCATGTTAAAGCTAGAACGTTCAGTTTTGGCACACACAATGGTAATCATCATCTTAATGATCTCTAAAAATTTGGTTACAATCGGGCAAAAAACACAGAAGTTATTAACGAATTACTTTTATAAGGTGAAATCGGAGGCAGTTGCACCTGTACAGCTAGCCGTTCCTACTTTTTCTTTTATTTGATCGTGTTTCTTATGCTTCTCTAAATATCGTATCAATTTCATAGTCTTATCATTAGGGTAACTATATTGATATTATGTTTTTAGGTCATGGATTTTAAAAAAATCATGACCGTTTGCATTTGACGGAATGTGCGATACAGGCAGAAGGAGGCGTCTGCGACCCCATAAACTATATACATTCTTGATCAGCATCAACAGCCGAGTCGATATAGCCCTGTCCGTGTGTCCATCTGTCTGTATGAACATCGAGATCTCAGAGACTATAAAAGCTAGAGCTACGAAATTTGGAGACAACATGTCAAAATTAGGTAGGCAGCTGAAGTTTATTTTAGATGTCGAGTCGATATAGCCCTGTCTGTGTGTCCATCTGTCTGTATGAACATCGAGATCTCAGAGACTATAAAAGCTAGAGCTACGAAATTTGGAGACAACATGTCAAAATTTGGTAGGCAGCTGAAGTTTATTTTAGATGTTGTCCACGCCTCCTTCCGCCTCCGTTAATCGAAAAAACGATTTCCAAGCATCATGTTAAAGCTAGAACGTTCAGTTTTGGCACACACAATGGTAATCATCATCTTAATGATCTCTAAAAATTTGGTTACAATCGGGCAAAAACACAGAAGTTATTAACGAATTACTTTTATAAGGTGAAATCGGAGGCAGTTGCACCTGTACAGCTAGCCGTTCCTACTTTTTCTTTTTTATTTGATCGTGTTTCTTATGCTTCTCTAAATATTGTATCAATTTCATAGTCTTATCATTAGGGTAACTATATTGACATTATGTTTTTAGGTCATGGATTTTAAAAAATCATGACCGTTTGCATTTGACCGAATGTGCGATACAGGCAGAAGGAGGCGTCTGCGACCCCATAAACTATATACATTCTTGATCAGCATCAACAGCCGAGTCGATATAGCCCTGTCCGTGTGTCCATCTGTCTGTATGAACATCGAGATCTCAGAGACTATAAAAAGCTAGAGCTACGAAATTTGGAGACAACATGTCAACATTAGGTAGGCAGCTGAAGTTTATTTTAGATGTCGAGTCGATATAGCCCTGTCCGTGTGTCCATCTGTCTGTATGAACATCGAGATCTCAGAGACTATAAAAGCTAGAGCTACGAAATTTGGAGACAACATGTCAACATTAGGTAGGCAGCTGAAGTTTATTTTAGATGTCGAGTCGATATAGCCCTGTCTGTGTGTCCATCTGTCTGTATGAACATCGAGATCTCAGAGACTATAAAAGCTAGAGCTACGAAATTTGGAGACAACATGTCAAAATTTGGTAGGCAGCTGAAGTTTATTTTAGATGTTGTCCACGCCTCCTTCCGCCTCCGTTAATCGAAAAAACGATTTCCAAGCATCATGTTAAAGCTAGAACGTTCAGTTTTGGCACACACAATGGTAATCATCATCTTAATGATCTCTAAAAATTTGGTTACAATCGGGCAAAAAACACAGAAGTTATTAACGAATTACTTTTATAAGGTGAAATCGGAGGCAGTTGCACCTGTACAGCTAGCCGTTCCTACTTTTTCTTTTTATTTGATCGTGTTTCTTATGCTTCTCTAAATATTGTATCAATTTCATAGTCTTATCATTAGGGTAACTATATTGACATTATGTTTTTAGGTCATGGATTTTAAAAAAATCATGACCGTTTGCATTTGACCGAATGTGCGATACAGGCAGAAGGAGGCGTCTGCGACCCCATAAACTATATACATTCTTGATCAGCATCAACAGCCGAGTCGATATAGCCCTGTCCGTGTGTCCATCTGTCTCTATGAACATCGAGATCTCAGAGACTATAAAAGCTAGAGCTACGAAATTTGGAGACAACATGTCAAAATTAGGTAGGCAGCTGAAGTTTATTTTAGATGTTGTCCAAGCCTCCTTCCGCCTCCGTTAATCGAATAAAATCATTTCCAAGCATCGTGTTAAAGCCAGAACGTTCAGTTTTGGCACACACAATGGTAATCATCATCTTAATGATCTCTAAAAATTTGGTTACAATCGGGCAAAAACACAGAAGTTATTAACGAATTACTTTTATAAGGTGAAATCGGAGGCAGTTGCACCTGTACAGCTAGCCGTTCCTACTTTTTCTTTTTCATTTGATCGTGTTTCTTATGCTTCTCCAATTGTTGTATCAATTTCATAGTCTTATCATTATGGTAACTATATTGATATTATGTTTTTAGGCCATGGATTTAAAAAAATCATGACCGTTTGCGTTTGACCGAATGTGTGATACAGGCAGAAGGAGGCCTCAGCGACCCCATAAACTATACACATTATTGATCAGCATCAACAGCCGAGTCGATATAGCCCTATCTGTGTGTCCATCTGTCTGTAATGAACATCGAGATCTCAGAGACTATAAAAGCTTGAGCTACGAAATTTGGAAACAACATGTCAAAATTCGGTAGGCAGCTGAAGTTTATTTTAGATGTCGAGTCGATATAGCCCTGTCTGTGTGTCCATCTGTCTGTATGAACATCGAGATCTCAGAGACTATAAAAGCTAGAGCTACGAAATTTGGAGACAACATGTCAAAATTTGGTAGGCAGCTGAAGTTTATTTCAGATGTTGTCCACGCCTCCTTCCGCCTCCGTTAATCGAAAAAACGATTTCCAAGCATCATGTTAAAGCTAGAACGTTCAGTTTTGGCACACACAATGGCAATCATCATATTAATGATCACTAAAAATTTGGTTACAATCGGGCAAAAAACACAGAAGTTATTAACGAATTACTTTTATAAGGTGAAATCGGAGGCAGTTGCACCTGTACAGCTTGCCGTTCCTACTTTTTCCTTTTTTATTTGATCGTGTTTCTTATGCTTCTCTAAATATTGTATCAATTTCATAGTCTTATCATTAGGGTAACTATATTGATATTATGTTTTTAGGTCATGGATTTTAAAAAAATCATGACCGTTTGCATTTGACCGAATGTGCGATACAGGCAGAAGGAGGCGTCTGCGACCCCATAAACTATATACATTTTTGATCAGCATCAACAGCCGAGTCGATATAGCCCTGTCCGTGTGTCCATCTGTCTGTATGAACATCGAGATCTCAGAGACTATAAAAGCTAGAGCTACGAAATTTGGAGACAACATGTCAAAATTTGGTAGGCAGCTGAAGTTTATTTTAGATGTTGTCCACGCCTCCTTCCGCCTCCGTTAATCGAAAAAAACGATTTCCAAGCATCATGTTAAAGCTAGAACGTTCAGTTTTGGCACACACAATGGTAATCATCATCTTAATGATCTCTAAAAATTTGGTTACAATCGGGCAAAAAACACAGAAGTTATTAACGAATTACTTTTATAAGGTGAAATCGGAGGCAGTTGCACCTGTACAGCTAGCCGTTCCTACTTTTTCTTTTTTATTTGATCGTGTTTCTTATGCTTCTCTAAATATTGTATCAATTTCATAGTCTTATCATTAGGGTAACTATATTGATATTATGTTTTTAGGTCATGGATTTTAAAAAAATCATGACCGTTTGCATTTGACCGAATGTGCGATACAGGCAGAAGGAGGCGTCTGCGACCCCATAAACTATATACATTCTTGATCAGCATCAACAGCCGAGTCGATATAGCCCTGTCCGTGTGTCCATCTGTCTGTATGAACATCGAGATCTCAGAGACTATAAAAGCTAGAGCTACGAAATTTGGAGACAACATGTCAAAATTAGGTAGGCAGCTGAAGTTTATTTTAGATGTTGTCCAAGCCTCCTTCCGCCTCCGTTAATCGAATAAAATCATTTCCAAGCATCGTGTTAAAGCCAGAACGTTCAGTTTTGGCACACACAATGGTAATCATCATCTTAATGATCTCTAAAAAATTTGGTTACAATCGGGCAAAAAACACAGAAGTTATTAACGAATTACTTTTATAAAGTGAAATCGGAGGCAGTTGCACCTGTACAGCTAGCCGTTCCTACTTTTTCTTTTTTATTTGATCGTGTTTCTTATGCTTCTCTAAATATTGTATCAATTTCATTAGGGTAACTAGATTGATATTATGTTTTTAGGCCATGGATTTTAAAAAAATCATGACCGTTTGCGTTTGTCCGAATGTGCGATACAGGCAGAAGGAGGCGTCTTGCGATCCCATAAACTATACACATTCTTGATCAGCATCAACAGCCGAGTCGATATAGCCCTGTCCGTGTGTCCATCTGTCTGTATGAACATCGAGATCTCAGAGACTATAAAAGCTAGAGCTACGAAATTTGGAAACAACATGTCAAAATTCGGTAGGCAGCTGAAGTTTATTTTAGATGTCGAGTCGATATAGCCCTGTCTGTGTGTCCATCTGTCTATATGAACATCGAGATCTCAGAGACTATAAAAGCTAGAGCTACGAAATTTGGAGACAACATGTCAAAATTTGGTAGGCAGCTGAAGTTTATTTTAGATGTTGTCCACGCCTCCTTCCGCCTCCGTTAATCGAAAAAACGATTTCCAAGCATCATGTTAAAGCTAGAACGTTCAGTTTTGGCACACACAATGGTAATCATCATCTTAATGATCTCTAAAAATTTGGTTACAATCGGCAAAAAACACAGAAGTTATTAACGAATTACTTTTATAAGGTGAAATCGGAGGCAGTTGCACCTGTACAGCTAGCCGTTCCTACTTTTTCTTTTTTATTTGATCGTGTTTCTTATGCTTTCTAAATGTTGTATCAATTTCATAGTCTTATCATTAGGGTAACTATATTGATATTATGTTTTTAGGTCATGGATTTTAAAAAAATCATGACCGTTTGCGTTTGTCCGAATGTGTGATACAGGCAGAAGGAGGCGTCTGCGACCCCATAAACTATATACATTCTTGATCAGCATCAACAGCCGAGTCGATATAGCCCTGTCCGTGTGTCCATCTGTCTGTATGAACATCGAGATCTCAGAGACTATAAAAGCTAGAGCTACGAAATTTGGAGACAACATGTCAAAATTTGGTAGGCAGCTGAAGTTTATTTTAGATGTCGAGTCGATATAGCCCTGTCTGTGTGTCCATCTGTCTGTATGAACATCGAGATCTCAGAGACTATAAAAGCTAGAGCTACGAAATTTGGAGACAACATGTCAAAATTTGGTAGGCAGCTGAAGTTTATTTTAGATGTTGTCCACGCCTCCTTCCGCCTCCGTTAATCGAAAAAAACGATTTCCAAGCATCATGTTAAAGCTAGAACGTTCAGTTTTGCGCACACAATGGTAATCATCATCTTAATGATCTCTGAAAATTTGGTTACAATCGGGCAAAAACACAGAAGTTATTAACGAATTACTTTTATAAGGTGAAATCGGAGGCAGTTGCACCTGTACAGCTAGCCGTTCCTACTTTTTTCTTTTTATTTGATCGTGTTTCTCATGCTTCTCTAAATATTGTATCAATTTCATTAGGGTAACTAGATTGATATTATGTTTTTAGGCCATGGATTTTAAAAAAACAAGACCGTTTGCGTTTGTCCGAATGTGCGATACAGGCAAAAGGAGGCGTCTTGCGATCCCATAAACTATACACATTCTTGATCAGCATCAACAGCCGAGTCGATATAGCCCTGTCCGTGTGTCCATCTGTCTGTATGAACATCGAGATCTCAGAGACTATAAAAGCTAGAGCTACGAAATTTGGAAACAACATGTCAAAATTTGGTAGGCAGCTGAAGTTTATTTTAGATGTTGTCCACGCCTCCTTCCGCCTCCGTTAATCGAAAAAAACGATTTCCAAGCATCATGTTAAAGCTAGAACGTTCAGTTTTGGCACACACAATGGTAATCATCTTAATGATCTCTAAAAATTTGGTTACAATCGGGCAAAAAAACACAGAAGTTATTAACGAATTACTTTTATAAGGTGAAATCGGAGGCAGTTGCACCTGTACAGCTAGCCGTTGCTACTTTTTCTTTTTATTTGATCGTGTTTCTTATGCTTCTCTAAATATTGTAGCAATTTCATAGTCTTATCATTAGGGTAACTATATTGATATTATGTTTTTAGGTCATGGATTTTAAAAAATCATGACCGTTTGCGTTTGTCCGAATGTGCGATACAGGCAGAAGGAGGCGTCTTGCGATCCCATAAACTATACACATTCTTGATCAGCATCAACAGCCGAGTCGATATAGCCCTGTCCGTGTGTCCATCTGTCTGTATGAACATCGAGATCTCAGAGACTATAAAAGCTAGAGCTACGAAATTTGGAAACAACATGTCAAAATTCGGTAGGCAGCTGAAGTTTATTTTTAGATGTCGAGTCGATATAGCCCTGTCTGTGTGTCCATCTGTCTATATGAACATCGAGATCTCAGAGACTATAAAAGCTAGAGCTACGAAATTTGGAGACAACATGTCAAAATTTGGTAGGCAGCTGAAGTTTATTTTAGATGTTGTCCACGCCTCCTTCCGCCTCCGTTAATCGAAAAAAACGATTTCCAAGCATCATGTTAAAGCTAGAACGTTCAGTTTTGGCACACACAATGGTAATCATCATCTTAATGATCTCTAAAAATTTGGTTACAATCGGCAAAAACACAGAAGTTATTAACGAATTACTTTTATAAGGTGAAATCGGAGGCAGTTGCACCTGTACAGCTAGCCGTTCCTACTTTTCTTTTTATTTGATCGTGTTTCTTATGCTTCTCTAAATGTTGTATCAATTTCATAGTCTTATCATTAGGGTAACTATATTGATATTATGTTTTTAGGTCATGGATTTTAAAAAAAATCATGACCGTTTGCGTTTGTCCGAATGTGTGATACAGGCAGAAGGAGGCGTCTGCGACCCCATAAACTATATACATTCTTGATCAGCATCAACAGCCGAGTCGATATAGCCCTGTCCGTGTGTCCATCTGTCTGTATGAACATCGAGATCTCAGAGACTATAAAAGCTAGAGCTACGAAATTTGGAGACAACATGTCAAAATTTGGTAGGCAGCTGAAGTTTATTTTAGATGTCGAGTCGATATAGCCCTGTCTGTGTGTCCATCTGTCTGTATGAACATCGAGATCTCAGAGACTATAAAAGCTAGAGCTACGAAATTTGGAGACAACATGTCAAAATTTGGTAGGCAGCTGAAGTTTATTTTAGATGTTGTCCACGCCTCCTTCCGCCTCCGTTAATCGAAAAAAACGATTTCCAAGCATCATGTTAAAGCTAGAACGTTCAGTTTTGGCACACAATGGTAATCATCATCTTAATGATCTCTGAAAATTTGGTTACAATCGGGCAAAAAACACAGAAGTTATTAACGAATTACTTTTATAAGGTGAAATCGGAGGCAGTTGCACCTGTACAGCTAGCCGTTCCTACTTTTTCTTTTTTTATTTGATCGTGTTTCTCATGCTTCTCTAAATATTGTATCAATTTCATTAGGGTAACTAGATTGATATTATGTTTTTAGGCCATGGATTTTAAAAAAACAAGACCGTTTGCGTTTGTCCGAATGTGCGATACAGGCAAAAGGAGGCGTCTTGCGATCCCATAAACTATACACATTCTTGATCAGCATCAACAGCCGAGTCGATATAGCCCTGTCCGTGTGTCCATCTGTCTGTATGAACATCGAGATCTCAGAGACTATAAAAGCTAGAGCTACGAAATTTGGAAACAACATGTCAAAATTTGGTAGGCAGCTGAAGTTTATTTTAGATGTTGTCCACGCCTCCTTCCGCCTCCGTTAATCGAAAAAAACGATTTCCAAGCATCATGTTAAAGCTAGAACGTTCAGTTTTGGCACACACAATGGTAATCATCTTAATGATCTCTAAAAATTTGGTTACAATCGGGCAAAAAACACAGAAGTTATTAACGAATTACTTTTATAAGGTGAAATCGGAGGCAGTTGCACCTGTACAGCTAGCCGTTGCTACTTTTTCTTTTTTATTTGATCGTGTTTCTTATGCTTCTCTAAATATTGTAGCAATTTCATAGTCTTATCATTAGGGTAACTATATTGATATTATGTTTTTAGGTCATGGATTTTAAAAAAATCATGACCGTTTGCATTTGACCGAATGTGCGATACAGGCAGAAGGAGGCGTCTGCGACCCCATAAACTATATACATTCTTGATCAGCATCAACAGCCGAGTCGATATAGCCCTGTCCGTGTGTCCATCTGTCTGTATGAACATCGAGATCTCAGAGACTATAAAAGCTAGAGCTACGAAGTTTGGAGACAACATGTCAAAATTAGGTAGGCAGCTGAAGTTTATTTTAGATGTTGTCCAAGCCTCCTTCCGCCTCCGTTAATCGAAAAAAATCATTTCCAAGCATCGTGTTAAAGCTAGAACGTTCAGTTTTGGCACACACAATGGTAATCATCATCTTAATGATCTCTAAAAATTTGGTTACAATCGGGCAAAAACACAGAAGTTATTAACGAATTACTTTTATAAGGTGAAATCGGAGGCAGTTGCACCTGTACAGCTAGCCGTTCCTACTTTTTCTTTTTTATTTGATCGTGTTTCTTATGCTTCTCTAAATATTGTATCAATTTTATAGCCTTGTCATTAGGGTAACTATATTGATATTATGTTTGCATTTGACCGAATGTGCGATACAGGCAGAAGGAGGCGTCTGCGACCCCATAAACTATACACATTCTTGATCAGAATCAACAGCCGAGTCGATATAGCCCTGTCCGTGTGTCCATCTGTCTGTATGAACATCGAGATCTCAGAGACTATAAAAGCTAGAGCTACGAAATTTGGAGACAACATGTCAAAATTTGGTAGGCAGCTGAACTTTATTTTAGCTGTCGAGTCGATATAGCCCTGTCTGTGTGTCCATCTGTCTATATGAACATCGAGATCTCAGAGACTATAAAAGCTAGAGCTACGAAATGTGGAGACAACATGTCAAAATTTGGTAGGCAGCTGAAGTTTATTTTAGATGTTGTCCACGCCTCCTTCCGCCTCCGTTAATCGAAAAAACGATTTCCAAGCATCATGTTAAAGCTAGAACGTTCAGTTTTGGCACACACAATGGTAATCATCATCTTAATGACCTCTGAAAATTTGGTTACAATCGGGCAAAAAACACAGAAGTTATTAACGAATTACTTTTATAAGGTGAATTCGGAGGCAGTTGCACCTGTACAGCCAGCCGATCCTACTTTTTCTTTTTTATTTGATCGTGTTTCTTATGCTTCTCTAAATATTGTATCAATTGCATAGTCTTATCATTAGGGTAACTATATTCATATTATGTTTTTAGATCATGGATTTTAAAAAAATCATGACCGTTTGCATTTGACCGAATGTGCGATACAGGCAGAAGGAGGCGTCTGCGACCCCATAAACTATACACATTCTTGATCAGCATCAACAACCGAGTCGATATAGCCCTGTCCGTGTGTCCATCTGTCTGTATGAACATCGAGATCTCAGAGACTATAAAAGCTAGAGCTACGAAATTTGGAGACAACATGTCAAAATTTGGTAGGCAGCTGAAGTTTATTTTAGATTTTGTCCACGCCTCCTTCCGCCTCCGTTAATCGAAAAAAAACGATTTCCAAGCATCATGTTAAAGCTAGAACGTTCAGTTTTGGCACACACAATGGTAATCATCATCTTAATGATCTCTAAAAATTTGGTTACAATCGGGCAAAAAACACAGAAGTTATTAACGAATTACTTTTATAAGGTGAAATCGCAGGCAGTTGCACCTGTACAGCTAGCCGTTCCTACTTTTTCTTTTTTATTTGATCGTGTTTCTTATGCTTCTCTAAATGTTGTATCAATTTCATAGTCTTATCATTTGGGTAACTATATTGATATTATGTTTTTAGGCCATGGATTTTAAAAAAATCATGACCGTTTGCGTTTGTCCGAATGTGCGATACAGGCAGAAGGAGGCGTCTGCGACCCCATAAACTATACACATTCTTGATCAGCATCAACAACCGAGTCGATATAGCCCTGTCCGTGTGTCCATCTGTCTGTATGAACATCGAGATCTCAGAGACTATAAAAGCTAGAGCTACGAAATTTGGAGACAACATGTCAAAATTTGGTAGGCAGCTGAAGTTTATTTTAGATGTTGTCCACGCCTCCTTCCGCCTCCGTTAATCGAAAAAACGATTTCCAAGCATCATGTTAAAGCTAGAACGTTCAGTTTTGGCACACACAATGGTAATCATCATCTTAATGATCTCTGAAAATTTGGTTACAATCGGGCAAAAAACACACAAGTTATTAACGAATTACTTTTATAAGGTGAAATCGGAGGCAGTTGCACCTGTACAGCTAGCCGTTCCAACTTTTTCTTTTTTATTTGATCGTGTTTCTTATGCTTCTCTAAATGTTGTATCAATTTCATAGTCTTATCATTTGGGTAACTATATTGATATTATGTTTTTAGGCCATGGATTTTAAAAAAATCATGACCGTTTGCGTTTGTCCGAATGTGTGATACAGGCAGAAGGAGGCGTCTGCGACCCCATAAACTATATACATTGTTGATCAGCATCAACAACCGAGTCGATATAGCCCTGTCCGTGTGTCCATCTGTCTGTATGAACATCGAGATCTCAGAGACTATAAAAGCTAGAGCTACGAAATTTGGAGACAACATGTCAAAATTTGGTAGGCAGCTGAAGTTTATTTTAGATGTTGTCCACGCCTCCTTCCGCCTCCGTTAATCGAAAAAAACGATTTCCAAGCATCATGTTAAAGCTAGAACGTTCAGTTTTGGCACACACAATGGTAATCATCATCTTAATGATCTCTGAAAATTTGGTTACGATCGGGCAAAAACACAGAAGTTATTAACGAATTACTTTTATAAGGTGAAATCGGAGGCAGTTGCACCTGTACAGCTAGCCGTTCCTACTTTTTCTTTTTTTATTTGATCGTGTTTCTTATGCTTCTCTAAATATTGTATCAATTTCATAGTCTTATCATTAGGGTAACTATATTGATATTATGTTTTTAGGCATTTGACCGAATGTGCGATACAGGCAGAAGGAGGCGTCTGCGACCCCATAAACTATACACATTCTTGATCAGCATCAACAGCCGACGATATAGCCCTGTCCGTGTGTCCATCTGTCTGTATGAACATCGAGATCTCAGAGACTATAAAAGCTAGAGCTACGAAATTTGGAGACAACATGTCAAAATTCGGTAGGCAGCTGAAGTTTATTTTAGATGTCGAGTCGATATAGCCCTGTCTGTGTGTCCATCTGTCTGTATGAACATCGAGATCTCAGAGACTATAAAAGCTAGAGCTACGAAATTTGGAGACAACATGTTAAAATTTGGTAGGCAGCTGAAGTTTATTTTAGATGTTGTCCACGCCGCCTTCCGCATCCGTTAATCGAAAAAAACGATTTCCAAGCATCATGTTAAAGCTAGAACGTTCAGTTTTGGCACACACAATGGTAATCATCATCTTAATGATCTCTAAAAATTTGGTTACAATCGGGCAAAAAACACAGAAGTTATTAACGAATTACTTTTATAAGGTGAAATCGGAGGCAGTTGCACCTGTACAGCTAGCCGTTCCTACTTTTTCTTTTTTATTTGATCGTGTTTCTTATGCTTCTCTAAATATTGTATCAATTTTATAGCCTTATCATTAGGGTAACTATATTGATATTATGTTTTTAGGTCATGGATTTTAAAAAAATCATGACCGTTTGCATTTGACCGAATGTGCGATACAGGCAGAAGGAGGCGTCTGCGACCCCATAAACTATACACATTCTTGATCAGAATCAACAGCCGAGTCGATATAGCCCTGTCCGTGTGTCCATCTGTCTGTATGAACATCGAGATCTCAGAGACTATAAAAGCTAGAACTACGAAATTTGGAGACAACATGTCAAAATTTGGTAGGCAGCTGAACTTTATTTTAGCTGTCGAGTCGATATAGCCCTGTCTGTGTGTCCATCTGTCTGTATGAACATCGAGATCTCAGAGACTATAAAAGCTAGAGCTACGAAATTTGGAGACAACATGTCAAAATTTGGTAGGCAGCTGAAGTTTATTTTAGATTTTGTCCACGCCTCCTTCCGCCTCCGTTAATCGAAAAAAAACGATTTCCAAGCATCATGTTAAAGCTAGAACGTTCAGTTTTGGCACACACAATGGTAATCATCATCTTAATGATCTCTAAAAATTTGGTTACAATCGGGCAAAAAACACAGAAGTTATTAACGAATTACTTTTATAAGGTGAAATCGCAGGCAGTTGCACCTGTACAGCTAGCCGTTCCTACTTTTTCTTTTTTATTTGATCGTTTTTTATGCTTCTCTAAATGTTGTATCAATTTCATAGTCTTATCATTTGGGTAACTATATTGATATTATGTTTTTAGGCCATGGATTTTAAAAAATCATGACCGTTTGCGTTTGTCCGAATGTGTGATACAGGCAGAAGGAGGCGTCTGCGACCCCATAAACTATATACATTGTTGATCAGCATCAACAACCGAGTCGATATAGCCCTGTCCGTGTGTCCATCTGTCTGTATGAACATCGAGATCTCAGAGACTATAAAAGCTAGAGCTACGAAATTTGGAGACAACATGTCAAAATTTGGTAGGCAGCTGAAGTTTATTTTAGATGTTGTCCACGCCTCCTTCCGCCTCCGTTAATCGAAAAAACGATTTCCAAGCATCATGTTAAAGCTAGAACGTTCAGTTTTGGCACACACAATGGTAATCATCATCTTAATGATCTCTGAAAATTTGGTTACGATCGGGCAAAAACACAGAAGTTATTAACGAATTACTTTTATAAGGTGAAATCGGAGGCAGTTGCACCTGTACAGCTAGCCGTTCCTACTTTTTCTTTTTTATTTGATCGTGTTTCTTATGCTTCTCTAAATATTGTATCAATTTTATAGCCTTATCATTAGGGTAACTATATTGATATTATGTTTTTAGGTCATGGATTTTAAAAATCATGACCGTTTGCATTTGACCGAATGTGCGATACAGGCAGAAGGAGGCGTCTGCGACCCCATAAACTATACACATTCTTGATCAGAATCAACAGCCGAGTCGATATAGCCCTGTCCGTGTGTCCATCTGTCTGTATGAACATCGAGATCTCAGAGACTATAAAAGCTAGAACTACGAAATTTGGAGACAACATGTCAAAATTTGGTAGGCAGCTGAACTTTTATTTTAGCTGTCGAGTCGATATAGCCCTGTCTGTGTGTCCATCTGTCTGTATGAACATCGAGATCTCAGAGACTATAAAAGCTAGAGCTACGAAATTTGGAGACAACATGTCAAAATTTGGTAGGCAGCTGAAGTTTATTTTAGATTTTGTCCACGCCTCCTTCCGCCTCCGTTAATCGAAAAAACGATTTCCAAGCATCATGTTAAAGCTAGAACGTTCAGTTTTGGCACACACAATGGTAATCATCATCTTAATGATCTCTAAAAATTTGGTTACAATCGGGCAAAAAACACAGAAGTTATTAACGAATTACTTTTATAAGGTGAAATCGCAGGCAGTTGCACCTGTACAGCTAGCCGTTCCTACTTTTTCTTTTTTATTTGATCGTGTTTCTTATGCTTCTCTAAATGTTGTATCAATTTCATAGTCTTATCATTTGGGTAACTATATTGATATTATGTTTTTAGGCCATGGATTTTAAAAAATCATGACCGTTTGCGTTTGTCCGAATGTGTGATACAGGCAGAAGGAGTGCGTCTGCGACCCCATAAACTATATACATTGTTGATCAGCATCAACAACCGAGTCGATATAGCCCTGTCCGTGTGTCCATCTGTCTGTATGAACATCGAGATCTCAGAGACTATAAAAGCTAGAGCTACGAAATTTGGAGACAACATGTCAAAATTTGGTAGGCAGCTGAAGTTTATTTTAGATGTTGTCCACGCCTCCTTCCGCCTCCGTTAATCGAAAAACGATTTCCAAGCATCATGTTAAAGCTAGAACGTTCAGTTTTGGCACACACAATGGTAATCATCATCTTAATGATCTCTGAAAATTTGGTTACGATCGGGCAAAAAACACAGAAGTTATTAACGAATTACTTTTATAAGGTGAAATCGGAGGCAGTTGCACCTGTACAGCTAGCCGTTCCTACTTTTTCTTTTTTATTTGATCGTGTTTCTTATGCTTCTCTAAATATTGTATCAATTTTATAGTCTTATCATTAGGGTAACTATATTGATATTATGTTTTTAGGTCATGGATTTTAAAAAAATCATGACCGTTTGCATTTGACCGAATGTGCGATACAGGCAGAAGGAGGCGTCTGCGACCCCATAAACTATACACATTCTTGATCAGCATCAACAGCCGACGATATAGCCCTGTCCGTGTGTCCATCTGTCTGTATGAACATCGAGATCTCAGAGACTATAAAAGCTAGAGCTACGAAATTTGGAGACAACATGTCAAAATTCGGTAGGCAGCTGAAGTTTATTTTAGATGTCGAGTCGATATAGCCCTGTCTGTGTGTCCATCTGTCTGTATGAACATCGAGATCTCAGAGACTATAAAAGCTAGAGCTACGAAATTTGGAGACAACATGTTAAAATTTGGTAGGCAGCTGAAGTTTATTTTAGATGTTGTCCACGCCGCCTTCCCGCATCCGTTAATCGAAAAAACGATTTCCAAGCATCATGTTAAAGCTAGAACGTTCAGTTTTGGCACACACAATGGTAATCATCATCTTAATGATCTCTAAAAATTTGGTTACAATCGGGCAAAAAACACAGAAGTTATTAACGAATTACTTTTATAAGGTGAAATCGGAGGCAGTTGCACCTGTACAGCTAGCCGTTCCTACTTTTTCTTTTTTATTTGATCGTGTTTCTTATGCTTCTCTAAATATTGTATCAATTTTATAGCCTTATCATTAGGGTAACTATATTGATATTATGTTTTTAGGTCATGGATTTTAAAAAAATCATGACCGTTTGCATTTGACCGAATGTGCGATACAGGCAGAAGGAGGCGTCTGCGACCCCATAAACTATACACATTCTTGATCAGAATCAACAGCCGAGTCGATATAGCCCTGTCCGTGTGTCCATCTGTCTGTATGAACATCGAGATCTCAGAGACTATAAAAGCTAGAGCTACGAAATTTGGAGACAACATGTCAAAATTTGGTAGGCAGCTGAAGTTTATTTTAGATGTTGTCCACGCCTCCTTCCGCCTCCGTTAATCGAAAAAACGATTTCCAAGCATCATGTTAAAGCTAGAAGGTTCAGTTTTGGCCACACAATGGTAATCATCATCTTAATGACCTCTGAAAATTTGGTTACAATCGGGCAAAAAACACACAAGTTATTAACGAATTACTTTTATAAGGTGAAATCGGAGGCAGTTGCACCTGTACAGCTAGCCGTTCCTACTTTTTCTTTTTTATTTGATCGTGTTTCTTATGCTTCTCTAAATGTTGTATCAATTTCATAGTCTTATCATTAGGGTAACTATATTGATATTATGTTTTTAGGCCATGGATTTTAAAAAATCATGACCGTTTGCGTTTGACCGAATGTGCGATACAGGCAGAAGGAGGCGTCTGCGACCCCATAAACTATATACATTCTTGATCAGCATCAACAGCCGACGATATAGCCCTGTCCGTGTGCCATCTGTCTGTATGAACATCGAGATCTCAGAGACTATAAAGCTAGAGCTACGAAATTTGGAGACAACATGTCAAATTCGGTAGGCAGTGAGTTATTTTAGATGTCGAGTCGATATAGCCCTGTCTGTGTGTCCATCTGTCTGTATGAACATCGAGATCTACGAGACTATAAAAGCTAGAGCTACGAAATTTGGAGACAACATGTTAAAATTCGGTAGGCAGCTGAAGTTTATTTTAGATGTTGTCCACGCCTCCTTCCGCCTCCGTTAATCGAAAAAACGATTTCCAAGCATCATGTTAAAGCTAGAACGTTCAGTTTTGGCACACACATTGGTAATCATCATCTTAATGACCTCTGAAAATTTGGTTACAATCGGGCAAAAAACAAAGAAGTTATTAACGAATTACTTTTATAAGGTGAAATCGGACGCAGGTGCACCTGTACAGCTAGCCGTTCCTACTTTTTCTTTTTTATTTGATCGTGTTTCTTATGCTTCTCTAAATGTTGTATCAATTTCATAGTCTTATCATTAGGGTAACTATATTCATATTATGTTTTTAGGCCATGGATTTTTAAAAAAATCATGACCGTTTGCGTTTGTCCGAATGTGTGATACAGGCAGAAGGAGGCGTCTGCGACCCCATAAACTATATAGATTCTTGATCAGCATCAACAGCCGAGTCGATATAGCCCTGTCCGTGTGTCCATCTGTCGGTATGAACATCGAGATCTCAGAGACTATAAAAGTTAGAGCTACGAAATTTGGAGACAACATGTCAAAATTTGGTAGGCAGCTGAACTTTATTTTAGATGTCGAGTCGATATAGCCCTGTCTGTGTGTCCATCTGTCTGTATGAACATCGAGATCTCAGAGACTATAAAAGCTAGAGCTACGAAATTTGGAGACAACATGTCAAAATTTGGTAGGCAGCTGAAGTTTATTTTAGATGTTGTCCACGCCTCCTTCCGCCTCCGTTAATCGAAAAAAACGATTTCCAAGCATCATGTTAAAGCTAGAACGTTCAGTTTTGGCACACACAATGGTAATCATCATCTTAATGATCTCTAAAAATTTGGTTACAATCGGGCAAAAACACACAAGTTATTAACGAATTACTTTTATAAGGTGAAATCGGAGGCAGTTGCACCTGTACAGCTAGCCGTTCCTACTTTTTCTTTTTTATTTGATCGTGTTTCTTATGCTTCTCTAAATGTTGTATCAATTTTATAGCCTTGTCATTTAGGGTAACTATATTGATATTATGTTTTTAGGCCATGGATTTTAAAAAAATCATGACCGTTTGCATTTGTCCGAATGTGCGATACAGGCAGAAGGAGGCGTCTGCGACCCCATAAACTATATACATTCTTGATCAGAATCAACAGCCGAGTCGATATAGCCCTGTCCGTGTGTCCATCTGTCTGTATGAACATCGAGATCTCAGAGACTATAAAAGCTAGAGCTACGAAATTTGGAGACAACATGTCAAAATTTGGTAGGCAGCTGAACTTTATTTTAGTGTCGAGTCGATATAGCCCTGTCTGTGTGTCCATCTGTCTATATGAACATCGAGATCTCAGAGACTATAAAAGCTAGAGCTACGAAATGTGGAGACAACATGTCAAAATTTGGTAGGCAGCTGAAGTTTATTTTAGATGTTGTCCACGCCTCCTTCCGCCTCCGTTAATCGAAAAAACGATTTCCAAGCATCATGTTAAAGCTAGAACGTTCAGTTTTGGCACACACAATGGTAATCATCATCTTAATGACCTCTGAAAATTTGGTTACAATCGGGCAAAAAACACAGAAGTTATTAACGAATTACTTTTATAAGGTGAAATCGGAGGCAGCTGCACCTGTACAGCTAGCCGTTCCTACTTTTTCTTTTTTATTTGATCGTGTTTATTATGCTTCTCTAAATGTTGTATCAATTTCATAGTCTTATCATTTAGGGTAACTATATTGATATTATGTTTTTAGACCATGGATTTTAAAAAAATCATGACCGTTTGCGTTTGACCGAATGTGCGATACAGGCAGAAGGAGGCGTCTGCGACCCCATAAACTATAACATTCTTGATCAGCATCAACAGCCGAGTCGATATAGCCCTGTCTGTGTGTCCATCTGTCTGTATGAACATCGAGATCTCAGAGACTATAAAAGCTAGAGCTACGAAATTTGGAGACAACATGTCAAAATTTGGTAGGCAGCTGAAGTTTATTTTAGATTTTGTCCACGCCTCCTTCCGCCTCCGTTAATCGAAAAAACGATTTCCAAGCATCATGTTAAAGCTAGAATGTTCAGTTTTGGCACACACAATGGTAATCATCATCTTAATGATTTCTAAAAATTTTAAAAAAAACCAAAAAAAAAAAAAATTAATTTAAAAAAAATTAAAAAAAAGAAAGTGGGGGGAAGTTTTCTTAAAGTTTTAAGTGACAAAAAAAAAAAAAAAAAAAATAGAAATGTTAGGAAAAAATAATGGGTTTTTTTTTTTTTTTTTATAAAAAAAAAAAAAAAAAAACCACTGAATACCTAAAGGTGCCCCAAATCAAACATTTAAGTTTTAGTTAACATTATGGTTATAAATTTACTCCATTATCATAAAACTTTGAATTCATAATTGTACAAAATTGCATTGCAAAAAGAAATATTTGTTCTTTTATAGTTAGTTTTCAGCGTGACAGCAATTATATATATATATATATATATACCTTTTACAAACACAAATGTTTTTTTTTTGTTGTTTTTAATTCGGCTATGCCGTACTTACAGCACATCCCACGATGGTCAGCAGGCCTGTCGACGACGATGTGAATGGCTATCAAATTTATAAATTCGCAATATGACGTATATATATATATATGATTAACTTGAATGCTAAACTCTAGTATGGAGGAGAAAGTTTTCTTATAAGTAAATGATAATATATATAAAATTCAATTTAAACACACGACTTAGCTTTACTTATAGCAAATGTACATATATGTATGTTCATATATGGCTCAGACCAAGTGTAAGTTTGCTATGCACTTTTTGATCGATGTTAGCAGAGGCCGAACTTCAACTTCGATGAAGGAGGCGATAGCTTCTTTAAAGGCAGCTGATGCCGACGGCAGAGCTATGACTCTGATGAAGGTAACAATAGCTACTTGCACGGATCGAAAGGTGGCAAACTGCGCCGGCACTGGTCCTGAGAATTGACTCCAGATATATAAATAGCCCTTCCAATTGCGTTATATTTAAGGCTCCGCAAATATGGAATAAAATTATCTGTATGTGTCCGCCACCGACCCGGTAGCCTTGGCTAGGGTATTGGCGGGTAGTAGAAACCAATTCACCAAGACCTGCAAAAGTATTATTAGGACTCCTTGGTCACTACACAATTATTGTGGTCACAAACTCACTTCTTATTTTGCCAGTATATATGAAGTAAAACGGCTTCTAATAATCACTTGAATAATTTTCACTATGAGGGAATCCTAACCTCTAGGAACATGCGGTTTATTAATTATATTTAATTTCGGTGCTGCGTACAATGTGCATCCGATCTCTTTAATGCTTTCTTTGCAATTAACCTATGCGCTTATTGTAAGCATAAGTTTGCTCTGAGCTTTCTGCACGTGCGCAGAGCTTTGGGCTTATCTAAGATAAAATCTTATCTGCTACGAATTGGAGAGCAAAAAAAAAAAAAAAAGAGTCAAATACAAAGCTTGGGCTCTCCGTCTGTTATGCATTAGAAGTTAAAAGCTGCGCTTTCGTATTAAACTAGCGCAAATGACATTATAGTGGCATCCCATATAATGATACCGCTTGAATGGTACACCCCCACATAGCAGGTTTTAACAACACGCAGTGATAGGATTAAAGCTGAAAAAGGGTGTACTACCAGATATCTTTTGTGTGAAAAATACCTAATTCTTTGCCGCTCATATCCTCTAGAAGATACAAGGATTGACCACATTTTCTTTTAATACGAGCTTTGACTCCGATAGGTGCCAACTTTGCATTAAAATTTGCAGCTGCATTGCTCAACGCAAAGTTTCGTTTGACCACCTCTTGGCCAACGGTAAACACTCGAGGTCTCGTACGCAGATTGTACGATAACTGATTTTTACGATATGCCTTCGTGAGATTCTTAGAAATATTTGAGCGAATCTTATGAAACTCATCAATCCTTCTCAATTGCTGTGTTCCATCGCTGAGGAGATCAAGATTTCTTAACAGTTTATAATCCAGACCATGTGTTATCATGTGCTGCCCGAATACTACAAAGTATGGTGACATACCTACGGATTGATGAATAAAATTTCTCAAGGCAGAATTAATACTGGGCAAATATATATCCCAAAGGCGCTGATCACTACGAACGTAAGCTCTCAATGCTGCGTTTATAGATCTATTTACTCTCTCAGCTGCATTGGACTGAGGAGCATAAGCACCTGTATTCATATGTTGAATACCGTATTTGGAAATGAAGCTAGCAAACTCGTGGCTTTTGAATTGAGCGCCATTGTCACTGACAAGACTTTCCGGTACTCCGAAGCATGCAAAAACTTCATCTCTCAAGTAATTAATAACAACCTGGGATGTACATTTCTTGACGGCTTTTAGAAAAGTAAATTTTGTGAAATGATCTAACACAATGAAAATTCCAGAGTTCCCTTGCTTGGTTCGAGGAAAAGGTCCTATAAAATCGATATATAGTCTTTGAAAAGGTCTTTCGCTTGACACTTGGGAACCCATGGGTGGTTTTAAAGCATATGTGGGATACTTTGTTGTCCTACAAACATCGCAGTTGCTAATATAGTTGCGTATATCAACCACCATCTTTGGCCAGAAGAATCTTCTTCTAATTCGCTCTATGCATTTAGCCATACCGCAGTGACTAGAAATTGGCTGATCGTGAGCAGCACTGATGACTGATAGGCGTAACGCTTCTGGAATTAGCAATTTCCAACCATCATCACCTTCATCACTAAAAGTGCACCGTCGATATATGAATTTATCAATTATTCGTATATCAGGTAAGTCTGCTTTCTGATAATTATCACGCATATTGGTATATTCATCGGATAAAAATTCATCGGACTCTAGATCAATTTCTGGGAACAGCTCGTCGTCTATTTCGTAGATTTCAATAGGATCTTCGAACGACCTGGACAACGCATCTGCCACTACATTTTCGCTACCTTTTCTGTGTTCAATATCAAAAGTAAAGCCCTGCAATTTAATTGCCCATCGAGCCAATCTTCCACTCAAATCTGGCTGATTCATGAGCCATCGCAAACTTGCATGATCAGTGACGACTTTAAAGGATTGTCCTTCGATATACATCCTGAATTTCTTGATCGCTAAAACAACGGCTAAACACTCCAACTCTGTCACTGTATAATTTCGTTGAGCTTTGTTTAGTTTTTTAGACATATATGCAATAGGTCTTTCGCTTCCAGACTCATCGACTTGAGCAAGCACGGCACCTACTCCATACGAAGAAGCATCACATTGTATAACGAAAGGTTTTGCATAATTTGGGTGAATTAGAAATGGAGCTGTACATAGTTTGTGTTTTATTTCTTCAAAAGCGATCTGTGCTGAGTCGTTCCACTCGAATGACTTGCCCCGCAGTAGTTCTGTAAGCGGAAATATGACTGTCGAATACTGAGAAATAAATCTCTGATACCATCCAGTCATCCCCAGGAATCGTCTTAATTGCTTGCGCGTCTTTGGTTCGGGAAACTTATCTACAGCTTGGACTTTACTTGGATTGATTTGAAGATTTCCTTCCCCAACGACATATCCAAGATAGTCAACTTTACTAAGCCCAAATTGGCTTTTCTTAGTGTTTATCGTAAGACCAGCTTTATGCAACTGGGTGGCAACCATGGCGAGATGCTCCAAATGCTCTTCAAAGCTAGAAGACATAACCAGTAGATCGTCAAGATATACAAATATATGGGACTTTAACTTGTATGGAATGACCTGATCCATCAACCTGCACATAGTTTGAGGAGCATTAGTCAGTCCAAAAGGCATACGTGTGAATTGGTATAAAGGTCGATTAGGAATCGTAAAAGCCGTTTTTGGTCGAGAATCTGCGTCTAATCGAATCTGCCAGAATGCATCTTTTAGGTCGATTTTTGAAATACAATATACCGAAGGTAGACGACTCAATAAACCATCTAGGATGGGCATTGGATATGCGTCCTTAACTGTAACTGAGTTAAGTTTGCGGGCGTCCAGACAAAACCTAATCTTTCCAGGCTTCACTACTAGCGTTACTGGCGAAGACCAAGGTGACGTCGGTGCTTCTTCAATCACGCCTAATTGAATCATGCGATCAACTTCTTCACAAAGCAATTTTTCTCTGGCTGGAGACAAAGGGTAAAACCGTTGCTTAATTGGTTTGGCACTAGCCGTATCGATATTGTGCTCTACTAGAGAAGTTTCTCCTAATCCACGGCGTTCTGAGCATGGGAAGTAATCAATAACCGAAATCAATTTCGCCTTTTGCGCTTTAGACAACTTTAATTCGGGCGAACTGCTTAAGCTTTCTTCCACAATTTCATTAATAAAAGAGGGAGGTAGAATTTTGATTCCAAAGGCTTGCCAAAAATCCATTCCACAAATCACGTTTTGTTTTATGGATGGTACAATTAAGAATTCTATTTCTTTGCATTGTTGTTTAAAATTAATTGGTATAGTGATAATTCCTTTCACACATTGCTTAAGACCATCTGCTGTGAGAACTGATCCTTTAAGCTTGCTAACATTGGAATGCTCTAAAATAATTTTCTCAGCGAGTGCTGATCCAATAACGCTCTTATTAGCTCCACTATCTAGGAGGGCCAAATAGGGTTTATTGTGGATATCTAATTGTATAAAGGGACGTATATCATTACCTTTGCATATAATTGCAGATATTTTAAAACGTTTCAAACGTCGTTTATCATTCCAAAATTGTCTCATACGCAAGGTAGCACGACTTTTATGAAATATAGGAGCGTCACCAATGAGTTTTGCAGTTCTACGCAACCTATATTCTCTTAAGCGCTCATGATAAGGCTTGAACAATCGAGTAGTTGGTAAATCTGGTGAATGAGGTAGTACGTCAGGTAAGAAATCAGGTAAGTCTGGTAGGGAAAATACGACTTTAGTTGAACCCAAGGCTAGCGACGGACATCCCCTTTCGAAGCTCTGAGGACATCCTGTGCTGAGTTTTCCGTATTTGGATTGCATTTAACGCAATTTGGCTTATATATGTTAGACAATCCACATCCATAACAGAAAACTGTACGAGGTTTCAAACAATCGTGATACCTGTGGCCTTGTTCGTTACAGTTCCAACATTTGAGTCTATCTTTTGTGCGGATTGCACAAATTTCGTCATTAGTTTGGATCTCTGGTTCTGATTCATTGTCAGACAGATCCGCATACCTAACCACGTTAACCATTCTTTTTGAAATGTTTTCTCGCGGTTTGGTCCGAACATTTCGAAAGAAATCTTCATGTCTATGACACTCCTTACGTAGTTTCGCCAGATTTGGTGTGTCTACGTGAAGTAGCTCATGTTTTAGCTCAGGTCTTAAGTTATGCCTAACTTCCGTAACTATATCAACTTCTGACATGGGGTCTATGAGAGAATCTGCGATCGATACTATGGCATCTAAGAAGTCGTCGAAAGATTCATGGATTCCCTGCTTCCGAACTCTTATTGCTTGCTTGATATCTCGGTCAGTACGTTGATCCTGATATCGCTCCCTCAATTTGTTGCATAATTCGAACCAGTTCATATGGCCGATCGTTCTATGTACTCGCCAATAAAAGGAAAGAGCGGACCCAGAAAATAATAAATTTGCAAATTGGTATAATAAATCAAAATTATTGTTGAAATATTGTGTCGTAAGACAATTAACGCGATAAATGAAGTCTTTTATTGGAAGATCAGTGCCTGAACCAGAAAATTGTAACTTCCAATTCGAAATAACATTGGCAATCCTATCGGGGCGATCAGTGGAATAATCAATACTATTGGGTCGAGTTAAAAAAGGTCTATTATTTGATTCGGATTCAACATTGACGCGCGGTATGTTCAAAGGAATCTCACTCTCCGACTCCTGTTGGGACTCGTTTCGCGAGTCTCGGCGCAAAGCAGATATATTCAAATTGCGGATAGCGGTACTGATCTGGTCCGCCACTGTCGCGGCAATGGTAGCCTTATGATTTTCCAACGAGCTGGATATAAGATGCTGAAGTCGATCTTCAAGAGTGCTATTATTATCGCCAACATTTCTTGCTGAATCCCGAATGTTTGCTTGCCGCACGTTTTGTAATTTTGGATTGTTCGATCTAGTTACAGGTCGAGTTTTTGGGATTGTTCCTGTGGGATTACTGCCCGATGGTCCACGAGATCTACCTCGTGTGCTCATCGTAAATGAATTTGATAAGTTATCAGAACTGAGAAGAGTGCATGGTTCACGGCAAGTCGGACATGTGGTATTGTTACTTAACCACTCAAACAAACAGGTTCTATGGAACTTGTGATTACATCTAGTTTCAGTGCAAGCTGTCTCGGAACTAGCGTTATTGCAAATGGTGCAAGATATGGTATCATCAGAAACGCTTGTTAAAGCAGTTATATCTTCTGTGCTACGCACTACTGCCATAGCTAAGAGTTTTTTTCTTTGTGTTACAAACGTAACTTGATAATTTTTCAGGTTTTTGCAATATATGTATCTCAACAGATCTTATATAATACATAAACAACGATATATTTGCTATAAGTAATAAAAGACAAACCTAATATCCATATACTTAAAATAATAGTATGGTTTGGCTTTATCTATAAATCCAAAATAACTTAATAATGGGGTCTTATCCTTTCGGCATTTATAATGTTTCTCACGTAATAAAAATTTAATATTTGTGAAATTTAAAATAAAAATACAAACTGATTAAAAGAGGAACCTACCGAGAATACTCAGTAGGAGCAATCTCAAATTTTAATTTGTTCATAGGATTTGTGGTACATGAAATCAATTACTTGGTAACGAACCAACTAGATTAGATACGTTCAGTCCAGAGCAATGATAATTTCAGTATGTTTGAATGTAATGGCTTGACAAGTAATTACAATGGCAAGTTTGGGATATGGCAATAATCTGTAGCAACTTTGGTCAGCTGATAAATATTTGCTTATCACTGCAATTCCAAGGTGCTCATTTTATTTGTTATACTGAAGCTAAATGGTTTTAATTAAACATATTGGCCAAAGGAAAGGAGTTTGGGAACAGGTGGGAAAGTATGTGGCCTATTTTTTTTATATACTCGGGCCTCAACGTTGGGCGCCATTTTTCTCTGTAACGACCCGCGTCGAGCGGCTCTGTCGATTTCTTGCCGGCTGAACTCAGGGCTAGTGGGGGGTTCGTTTGCTCAACGGTTACTGTGTCACAAGAGAAAAAAAATCAACGACAGAGTAGGGATAGCCATGATCTGTACCTAATCGTGAGAAACCACTGAATACCTAAAGGTGCCCCAAATCAAACATTTAAGTTTTAGTTAACATTATGGTTATAAATTTACTCCATTATCATAAAACTTTGAATTCATAATTGTACAAAATTGCATTGCAAAAAGAAATATTTGTTCTTTTATAGTTAGTTTTCAGCGTGACAGCAATTATATATATATATATATATATACCTTTTACAAACACAAATGTTTTTTTTGTTGTTTTTTAATTCGGCTATGCCGTACTTACAGCACATCCCACGATGGTCAGCAGGCCTGTCGACGACGATGTGAATGGCTATCAAATTTATAAATTCGCAATATGACGTATATATATATATATGATTAACTTGAATGCTAAACTCTAGTATGGAGGAGAAAGTTTTCTTATAAGTAAATGATAATATATATAAAATTCAATTTAAACACACGACTTAGCTTTACTTATAGCAAATGTACATATATGTATGTTCATATATGGCTCAGACCAAGTGTAAGTTTGCTATGCACTTTTTGATCGATGTTAGCAGAGGCCGAACTTCAACTTCGATGAAGGAGGCGATAGCTTCTTTAAAGGCAGCTGATGCCGACGGCAGAGCTATGACTCTGATGAAGGTAACAATAGCTACTTGCACGGATCGAAAGGTGGCAAACTGCGCCGGCACTGGTCCTGAGAATTGACTCCAGATATATAAATAGCCCTTCCAATTGCGTTATATTTAAGGCTCCGCAAATATGGAATAAAATTATCTGTATGTGTCCGCCACCGACCCGGTAGCCTTGGCTAGGGTATTGGCGGGTAGTAGAAACCAATTCACCAAGACCTGCAAAAAGTATTATTAGGACTCCTTGGTCTCCTACACAATTATTGTGGTCACAAACTCACTTCTTATTTTGCCAGTATATATGAAGTAAAACGGCTTCTAATAATCACTTGAATAATTTTCACTATGAGGGAATCCTAACCTCTAGGAACATGCGGTTTATTAATTATATTTAATTTCGGTGCTGCGTACAATGTGCATCCGATCTCTTTAATGCTTTCTTTGCAATTAACCTATGCGCTTATTGTAAGCATAAGTTTGCTCTGAGCTTTCTGCACGTGCGCAGAGCTTTGGGCTTATCTAAGATAAAATCTTATCTGCTACGAATTGGAGAGCAAAAAAAAAAAAGAAAAAGAGTCAAATACAAAGCTTGGGCTCTCCGTCTGTTATGCATTAGAAGTTAAAAGCTGCGCTTTCGTATTAAACTAGCGCAACTGACATTATAGTGGCATCCCATATAATGATACCGCTTGAATGGTACACCCCACATAGCAGGTTTTAACAACACACAGTGATAGGATTAAAGCTGAAAAAGGGTGTACTACCAGATATCTTTTGTGTGAAAAATACCTAATTCTTTGCCGCTCATATCCTCTAGAAGATACAAGGATTGACCACATTTTCTTTTAATACGAGCTTTGACTCCGATAGGTGCCAACTTTGCATTAAAATTTGCAGCTGCATTGCTCAACGCAAAGTTTCGTTTGACCACCTCTTGGCCAACGGTAAACACTCGAGGTCTCGTACGCAGATTGTACGATAACTGATTTTTACGATATGCCTTCGTGAGATTCTTAGAAATATTTGAGCGAATCTTATGAAACTCATCAATCCTTCTCAATTGCTGTGTTCCATCGCTGAGGAGATCAAGATTTCTTAACAGTTTATAATCCAGACCATGTGTTATCATGTGCTGCCCGAATACTACAAAGTATGGTGACATACCTACGGATTGATGAATAAAATTTCTCAAGGCAGAATTAATACTGGGCAAATATATATCCCAAAGGCGCTGATCACTACGAACGTAAGCTCTCAATGCTGCGTTTATAGATCTATTTACTCTCTCAGCTGCATTGGACTGAGGAGCATAAGCACCTGTATTCATATGTTGAATACCGTATTTGGAAATGAAGCTAGCAAACTCGTGGCTTTTGAATTGAGCGCCATTGTCACTGACAAGACTTTCCGGTACTCCGAAGCATGCAAAAACTTCATCTCTCAAGTAATTAATAACAACCTGGGATGTACATTTCTTGACGGCTTTTAGAAAAGTAAATTTTGTGAAATGATCTAACACAATGAAAATTCCAGAGTTCCCTTGCTTGGTTCGAGGAAAAGGTCCTATAAAATCGATATATAGTCTTTGAAAAGGTCTTTCGCTTGACACTTGGGAACCCATGGGTGGTTTTAAAGCATATGTGGGATACTTTGTTGTCCTACAAACATCGCAGTTGCTAATATAGTTGCGTATATCAACCACCATCTTTGGCCAGAAGAATCTTCTTCTAATTCGCTCTATGCATTTAGCCATACCGCAGTGACTAGAAATTGGCTGATCGTGAGCAGCACTGATGACTGATAGGCGTAACGCTTCTGGAATTAGCAATTTCCAACCATCATCACCTTCATCACTAAAAGTGCACCGTCGATATATGAATTTATCAATTATTCGTATATCAGGTAAGTCTGCTTTCTGATAATTATCACGCATATTGGTATATTCATCGGATAAAAATTCATCGGACTCTAGATCAATTTCTGGGAACAGCTCGTCGTCTATTTCGTAGATTTCAATAGGATCTTCGAACGACCTGGACAACGCATCTGCCACTACATTTTCGCTACCTTTTCTGTGTTCAATATCAAAAGTAAAGCCCTGCAATTTAATTGCCCATCGAGCCAATCTTCCACTCAAATCTGGCTGATTCATGAGCCATCGCAAACTTGCATGATCAGTGACGACTTTAAAGGATTGTCCTTCGATATACATCCTGAATTTCTTGATCGCTAAAACAACGGCTAAACACTCCAACTCTGTCACTGTATAATTTCGTTGAGCTTTGTTTAGTTTTTTAGACATATATGCAATAGGTCTTTCGCTTCCAGACTCATCGACTTGAGCAAGCACGGCACCTACTCCATACGAAGAAGCATCACATTGTATAACGAAAGGTTTTGCATAATTTGGGTGAATTAGAAATGGAGCTGTACATAGTTTGTGTTTTATTTCTTCAAAAGCGATCTGTGCTGAGTCGTTCCACTCGAATGACTTGCCCCGCAGTAGTTCTGTAAGCGGAAATATGACTGTCGAATACTGAGAAATAAATCTCTGATACCATCCAGTCATCCCCAGGAATCGTCTTAATTGCTTGCGCGTCTTTGGTTCGGGAAACTTATCTACAGCTTGGACTTTACTTGGATTGATTTGAAGATTTCCTTCCCCAACGACATATCCAAGATAGTCAACTTTACTAAGCCCAAATTGGCTTTTCTTAGTGTTTATCGTAAGACCAGCTTTATGCAACTGGGTGGCAACCATGGCGAGATGCTCCAAATGCTCTTCAAAGCTAGAAGACATAACCAGTAGATCGTCAAGATATACAAATATATGGGACTTTAACTTGTATGGAATGACCTGATCCATCAACCTGCACATAGTTTGAGGAGCATTAGTCAGTCCAAAAGGCATACGTGTGAATTGGTATAAAGGTCGATTAGGAATCGTAAAAGCCGTTTTTGGTCGAGAATCTGCGTCTAATCGAATCTGCCAGAATGCATCTTTTAGGTCGATTTTTGAAATACAATATACCGAAGGTAGACGACTCAATAAACCATCTAGGATGGGCATTGGATATGCGTCCTTAACTGTAACTGAGTTAAGTTTGCGGGCGTCCAGACAAAACCTAATCTTTCCAGGCTTCACTACTAGCGTTACTGGCGAAGACCAAGGTGACGTCGGTGCTTCTTCAATCACGCCTAATTGAATCATGCGATCAACTTCTTCACAAAGCAATTTTTCTCTGGCTGGAGACAAAGGGTAAAACCGTTGCTTAATTGGTTTGGCACTAGCCGTATCGATATTGTGCTCTACTAGAGAAGTTTCTCCTAATCCACGGCGTTCTGAGCATGGGAAGTAATCAATAACCGAAATCAATTTCGCCTTTTGCGCTTTAGACAACTTTAATTCGGGCGAACTGCTTAAGCTTTCTTCCACAATTTCATTAATAAAAGAGGGAGGTAGAATTTTGATTCCAAAGGCTTGCCAAAAATCCATTCCACAAATCACGTTTTGTTTTATGGATGGTACAATTAAGAATTCTATTTCTTTGCATTGTTGTTTAAAATTAATTGGTATAGTGATAATTCCTTTCACACATTGCTTAAGACCATCTGCTGTGAGAACTGATCCTTTAAGCTTGCTAACATTGGAATGCTCTAAAATAATTTTCTCAGCGAGTGCTGATCCAATAACGCTCTTATTAGCTCCACTATCTAGGAGGGCCAAATAGGGTTTATTGTAGATATCTAATTGTATAAAGGGACGTATATCATTACCTTTGCATATAATTGCAGATATTTTAAAACGTTTCAAACGTCGTTTATCATTCCAAAATTGTCTCATACGCAAGGTAGCACGACTTTTATGAAATATAGGAGCGTCACCAATGAGTTTTGCAGTTCTACGCAACCTATATTCTCTTAAGCGCTCATGATAAGGCTTGAACAATCGAGTAGTTGGTAAATCTGGTGAATGAGGTAGTACGTCAGGTAAGAAATCAGGTAAGTCTGGTAGGGAAAATACGACTTTAGTTGAACCCAAGGCTAGCGACGGACATCCCCTTTCGAAGCTCTGAGGACATCCTGTGCTGAGTTTTCCGTATTTGGATTGCATTTAACGCAATTTGGCTTATATATGTTAGACAATCCACATCCATAACAGAAAACTGTACGAGGTTTCAAACAATCGTGATACCTGTGGCCTTGTTCGTTACAGTTCCAACATTTGAGTCTATCTTTTGTGCGGATTGCACAAATTTCGTCATTAGTTTGGATCTCTGGTTCTGATTCATTGTCAGACAGATCCGCATACCTAACCACGTTAACCATTCTTTTTGAAATGTTTTCTCGCGGTTTGGTCCGAACATTTCGAAAGAAATCTTCATGTCTATGACACTCCTTACGTAGTTTCGCCAGATTTGGTGTGTCTACGTGAAGTAGCTCATGTTTTAGCTCAGGTCTTAAGTTATGCCTAACTTCCGTAACTATATCAACTTCTGACATGGGGTCTATGAGAGAATCTGCGATCGATACTATGGCATCTAAGAAGTCGTCGAAAGATTCATGGATTCCCTGCTTCCGAACTCTTATTGCTTGCTTGATATCTCGGTCAGTACGTTGATCCTGATATCGCTCCCTCAATTTGTTGCATAATTCGAACCAGTTCATATGGCCGATCGTTCTATGTACTCGCCAATAAAAGGAAAGAGCGGACCCAGAAAATAATAAATTTGCAAATTGGTATAATAAATCAAAATTATTGTTGAAATATTGTGTCGTAAGACAATTAACGCGATAAATGAAGTCTTTTATTGGAAGATCAGTGCCTGAACCAGAAAATTGTAACTTCCAATTCGAAATAACATTGGCAATCCTATCGGGGCGATCAGTGGAATAATCAATACTATTGGGTCGAGTTAAAAAAGGTCTATTATTTGATTCGGATTCAACATTGACGCGCGGTATGTTCAAAGGAATCTCACTCTCCGACTCCTGTTGGGACTCGTTTCGCGAGTCTCGGCGCAAAGCAGATATATTCAAATTGCGGATAGCGGTACTGATCTGGTCCGCCACTGTCGCGGCAATGGTAGCCTTATGATTTTCCAACGAGCTGGATATAAGATGCTGAAGTCGATCTTCAAGAGTGCTATTATTATCGCCAACATTTCTTGCTGAATCCCGAATGTTTGCTTGCCGCACGTTTTGTAATTTTGGATTGTTCGATCTAGTTACAGGTCGAGTTTTGGGATTGTTCCTGTGGGATTACTGCCCGATGGTCCACGAGATCTACCTCGTGTGCTCATCGTAAATGAATTTGATAAGTTATCAGAACTGAGAAGAGTGCATGGTTCACGGCAAGTCGGACATGTGGTATTGTTACTTAACCACTCAAACAAACAGGTTCTATGGAACTTGTGATTACATCTAGTTTCAGTGCAAGCTGTCTCGGAACTAGCGTTATTGCAAATGGTGCAAGATATGGTATCATCAGAAACGCTTGTTAAAGCAGTTATATCTTCTGTGCTACGCACTACTGCCATAGCTAAGAGTTTTTTTCTTTGTGTTACAAACGTAACTTGATAATTTTTCAGGTTTTTGCAATATATGTATCTCAACAGATCTTATATAATACATAAACAACGATATATTTGCTATAAGTAATAAAAGACAAACCTAATATCCATATACTTAAAATAATAGTATGGTTTGGCTTTATCTATAAATCCAAAATAACTTAATAATGGGGTCTTATCCTTTCGGCATTTATAATGTTTCTCACGTAATAAAAATTTAATATTTGTGAAATTTAAAATAAAAATACAAACTGATTAAAAGAGGAACCTACCGAGAATACTCAGTAGGAGCAATCTCAAATTTTAATTTGTTCATAGGATTTGTGGTACATGAAATCAATTACTTGGTAACGAACCAACTAGATTAGATACGTTCAGTCCAGAGCAATGATAATTTCAGTATGTTTGAATGTAATGGCTTGACAAGTAATTACAATGGCAAGTTTGGGATATGGCAATAATCTGTAGCAACTTTGGTCAGCTGATAAATATTTGCTTATCACTGCAATTCCAAGGTGCTCATTTTATTTGTTATACTGAAGCTAAATGGTTTTAATTAAACATATTGGCCAAAGGAAAGGAGTTTGGGAACAGGTGGGAAAGTATGTGGCCTATTTTTTTATATACTCGGGCCTCAACGTTGGGCGCCATTTTTCTCTGTAACGACCCGCGTCGAGCGGCTCTGTCGATTTCTTGCCGGCTGAACTCAGGGCTAGTGGGGGGTTCGTTTGCTCAACGGTTACTGTGTCACAAGAGAAAAAAAAATCAACGACAGAGTAGGGATAGCCATGATCTGTACCTAATCGTGAGAAACCACTGAATACCTAAAGGTGCCCCAAATCAAACATTTAAGTTTTAGTTAACATTATGGTTATAAATTTACTCCATTATCATAAAACTTTGAATTCATAATTGTACAAAATTGCATTGCAAAAAGAAATATTTGTTCTTTTATAGTTAGTTTTCAGCGTGACAGCAATTATATATATATATATATATATACCTTTTACAAACACAAATGTTTTTTTTGTTGTTTTTTAATTCGGCTATGCCGTACTTACAGCACATCCCACGATGGTCAGCAGGCCTGTCGACGACGATGTGAATGGCTATCAAATTTATAAATTCGCAATATGACGTATATATATATATATGATTAACTTGAATGCTAAACTCTAGTATAGAGGAGAAAGTTTTCTTATAAGTAAATGATAATATATATAAAATTCAATTTAAACACACGACTTAGCTTTACTTATAGCAAATGTACATATATGTATGTTCATATATGGCTCAGACCAAGTGTAAGTTTGCTATGCACCTTTTGATCGATGTTAGCAGAGGCAGAACTTCAACTTCGATGAAGGAGGCGATAGCTTCTTTAAAGGCAGCTGATGCCGACGGCAGAGCTATGACTCTGATGAAGGTAACAATAGCTACTTGCACGGATCGAAAGGTGGCAAACTGCGCCGGCACTGGTCCTGAGAATTGACTCCAGATATATAAATAGCCCTTCCAATTGCGTTATATTTAAGGCTCCGCAAATATGGAATAAAATTATCTGTATGTGTCCGCCACCGACCCGGTAGCCTTGGCTAGGGTATTGGCGGGTAGTAGAAACCAATTCACCAAGACCTGAAAGAATGGACCCTTGGTCACTACACAATTATTGTGGTCACCAACTCACTTCTTATTTTGCCAGTATATATGAAGTAAAACGGCTTCTAATAATCACTTGAATAATTTTCACTATGAGGGAATCCTAACCTCTAGGAACATGCGGTTTATTAATTATATTTAATTTCGGTGCTGCGTACAATGTGCATCCGATCTCTTTAATGCTTTCTTTGCAATTAACCTATGCGCTTATTGTAAGCATAAGTTTGCTCTGAGCTTTCTGCACGTGCGCAGAGCTTTGGGCTTATCTAAGATAAAATCTTATCTGCTACGAATTGGAGAGCAAAAAAAAAGAAAAAGAGTCAAATACAAAGCTTGGGCTCTCCGTCTGTTATGCATTAGAAGTTAAAAGCTGCGCTTTCGTATTAAACTAGCGCAACTGACATTATAGTGGCATCCCATATAATGATACCGCTTGAATGGTACCCCCACAAGCTAAAGTTACCAAAATTTGGAAAAACATGTCAAAATTTGGAGGAGCTGAAGTTTATTTTAGATGTTGTCCACGCCTCTTCCGCCTCCGTTAATCGAAAAACGATTTCCAAGCATCATGTTAAAGCTAGAACGTTCGTTTTGGCACACAATGGTAATCATCATTAATGTCTCTGAAAATTTGGTTACAATCGGGCAAAAAACACAGAAGTTATTAACGAATTACTTTTATAAGGTGAAATCGGAGGCAGCTGCACCTGTACAGCTAGCCGTTCCTACTTTTTCTTTTTCATTTGATCGTGTTTATTATGCTTCTCTAAATGTTGTATCAATTTCATAGTCTTATCATTTAGGGTAACTATATTGATATTATGTTTTTAGGCCATGGATTTATAAAAAATCATGACCGTTTGCGTTTGACCGAATGTGCGATACAGGCAGAAGGAGGCGTCTGCGACCCCATAAACTATATACATTCTTGATCAGCATCAACAGCCGAGTCGATATAGCCCTGTCCGTGTGTCCATCTGTCTGTTGAACATCAAAAGTTAATGTGTCCATCTGTCTGTATGAACATCGAGATCTCAGAGACTATAAAAGCTAGAGCTACGAAATTTGGAGACAACATGTCAAAATTTGGTAGGCAGCTGAAGTTTATTTTAGATGTTGTCCACGCCGCCTTCCGCATCCGTAAATCGAAAAAAACGATTTCCAAGCATCATGTTAAAGCTAGAACGTTCAGTTTTGGCACACACAATGGTAATCATCATCTTAATGATCTCTGAAAATTTGGTTACAATCGGGCAAAAAACACAGAAGTTATTAACGAATTACTTTTATAAGGTGAAATCGGAGGCAGTTGCACCTGTACAGCTAGCCGTTCCTACTTTTTCTTTTTTATTTGATCGTGTTTATTATGCTTCTCTAAATGTTGTATCAATTTCATAGTCTTATCATTTAGGGTAACTATATTGATATTATGTTTTTTAGGCCATGGATTTTAAAAAAATCATGACCGTTTGCTTTGACCGAATGTGCGATACAGGCAGAAGGAGGCGTCTGCGACCCCATAAACTATATACATTCTTGATCAGCATCAACAGCCGAGTCGATATAGCCCTGTCTGTGTGTCCATCTGTCTGTATGAACATCGAGATCTCAGAGACTATAAAAGCTAGAGCTACGAAATTTGGAGACAACATGTCAAAATTTGGTAGGCAGCTGAATTTATTTTAGTGTGAGTCGATATAGCCCTGTCTGTGTGTCCATCTGTCTGTATGAACATCGAGATCTCAGAGACTATAAAAGCTAGAGCTACGAAATTTGGAGACAACATGTCAAAATTTGGTAGGCAGCTGAAGTTTATTTTAGATGTTGTCCACGCCTCCTTCCGCCTCCGTAAATCGAAAAAAACGATTTCCAAGCATCATGTTAAAGCTAGAACGTTCAGTTTTGGCACACACAATGGTAATCATCATCTTAATGATCTCTGAAAATTTGGTTACAATCGGGCAAAAAACACAGAAGTTATTAACGAATTACTTTTATAAGGTGAAATCGGAGGCAGTTGCACCTGTACAGCTAGCCGTTCCTACTTTTTCTTTTTCATTTGATCGTGTTTATTATGCTTCTCTAAATGTTGTATCAATTTCATAGTCTTACCATTAGGGTAACTATATTGATATTATGTTTTTAGGCCATGGATTTTAAAAAAATCATGACCGTTTGCGTTTGACCGAATGTGCGATACAGGCAGAAGGAGGCGTCTGCGACCCCATAAACTATATACATTCTTGATCAGCATCAACAGCCAAGTCGATATAGCCCTGTCTGTGTGTCCATCTGTCTGTATGAACATCGAGATCTCAGAGACTATAAAAGCTAGAGCTACGAAATTTGGAGACAACATGTCAAAATTTGGTAGGCAGCTGAAGTTTATTTTAGATGTTGTCCACGCCTCCTTCCGCCTCCGTAAATCGAAAAAAACGATTTCCAAGCATCATGTTAAAGCTAGAACGTTCAGTTTTGGCACACACAATGGTAATCATCATCTTAATGATCTCTGAAAATTTGGTTACAATCGGGCAAAAAACACAGAAGTTATTAACGAATTACTTTTATAAGGTGAAATCGGAGGCAGTTGCACCTGTACAGCTAGCCGTTCCTACTTTTTCTTTTTTCATTTGATCGTGTTTATTATGCTTCTCTAAATGTTGTATCAATTTCATAGTCTTGTCATTTAGGGTAACTATATTGATATTATGTTTTTAGGCCATGGATTTTAAAAAATCATGACCGTTTGCGTTTGTCCGAATGTGCGATACAGGCAGAAGGAGGCGTCTGCGACCCATAAACTATATACATTCTTGATCAGCATCAACAGCCGAGTCGATATAGCCCTGTCTGTGTGTCCATCTGTCTGTATGAACATCGAGATCTCAGAGACTATAAAAGCTAGAGCTACGAAATTTGGAGACAACATGTCAAAATTTGGTAGGCAGCTGAAGTTTATTTTAGATGTTGTCCACGCCTCCTTCCGCCTCCGTTAATCGAAAAAACGATTTCCAAGCATCATGTTAAAGCTAGAACGTTCAGTTTTGGCACACAATGGTAATCATCATCTTAATGATCTCTGAAAATTTGGTTACAATCGGGCAAAAAACACAGAAGTTATTAACGAATTACTTTTATAAGGTGAAATCGGAGGCAGTTGCACCTGTACAGCTAGCCGTTCCTACTTTTTCTTTTTCATTTGATCGTGTTTATTATGCTTCTCTAAATGTTGTATCAATTTCATAGTCTTATCATTAGGGTAACTATATTGATATTATGTTTTTAGGCCATGGATTTTAAAAAAATCATGACCGTTTGCGTTTGACCGAATGTGCGATACAGGCAGAAGGAGGCGTCTGCGACCCCATAAACTATATACATTCTTGATCAGCATCAACAGCCGAGTCGATATAGCCCTGTCTGTGTGTCCATCTGTCTGTATGAACATCGAGATCTCAGAGACTATAAAAGCTAGAGCTACGAAATTTGGAGACAACATGTCAAAATTCGGTAGGCAGCTGAAGTTTATTTTAGATGTGGTTGTCCCTGCCTGCTATGCAATTTTGTTACGCCTCCTTCCGCATCCGTTAATCAAAAAACGATTTCCAAGCATCATGTTAAAGCTAGAACGTTCAGTCTTGGCACACACAATGGTAATCATCATCTTAATGATCTCTGAAAATTTGGTTACAATCGGGCAAAAAACACAGAAGTTATTAACGAATTACTTTTATAAGGTGAAATCGGAGGCAGTTGCACCTGTACAGCTAGCCGTTCCTACTTTTTCTTTTTTTTTTGATCGTGTTTCTTATGCTTCTCTAAATGTTGTATCAATTTCATAGTCTTATCATTAGGGTAACTATATTGATATTATGTTTTTAGGTCATGGATTTAAAAAATCATGACCGTTTTTGCCGAATGTGCGATACAGGCAGAAGGAGGCGTCTGCGACCCCATAAACTATATACATTCTTGATCAGCATCAACAGCCGAGTCGATATAGCCCTGTCTGTGTGTCCATCTGTCTGTATGAACATCGAGATCTCAGAGACTATAAAAGCTAGAGCTACGAAATTTGGAGACAATATGTCAAAATTCGGTAGGCAGCTGAAGTTTATTTAGATGTCAGTCGATATAGCCCTGTCTGTGTCCATCTGTCTGTATGAACATCGAGATCTCAGAGACTATAAAAGCTAGAGCTACGAAATTTGGAGACAACATGTCAAAATTTGGTAGGCAGCTGAGGTTTATTTTAGATGTTGTCCACGCCTCCTTCGCCTCTATATTCGAAAAAACGATTTCCAAGCATCATGTTAAAGCTAGAACGTTCAGTTTTGGCACACACAATGGTAATCATCATCTTAATGATCCTCTGAAAATTTGGATTACAATGTCAAAAACACAGAAGTTATTAACGAATTACTTTTATAAGGTGAAATCGGAGGCAGTTGCACCTGTACAGCTAGCCGTTCCTACTTTTCTTTTTTCATTTGATCGTGTTTATTATGCTTCTCTAAATGTTGTATCAATTTCATAGTCTTATCCATTAGGGTAACTATATTTGATATTATGTTTTTAGGCCATGGATTTTAAAAAATCATGACCGTTTGCGTTTGTCCGAATGTGCGATACAGGCAGAAGCGAGGCGTCTGCGAAATTCCGATACAACATATCAAACATTCTTGATCAGCATCAGCTGCCAAGTCGATATAGCCCTGTCTGTGTGCCCATCTGTCTGTATGAACATCGAGATCTCAGAGACTATAAAAGCTAGAGCTACGAAATTTGGAGACAACATGTCAAAATTTGGTAGGCAGCTGAAGTTTATTTTAGATGTTGTCCACGCCTCCTTCCGCCTCCGTTAATCGAAAAAAACGATTTCCAAGCATCATGTTAAAGCTAGAACGTTCAGTCTTGGCACACAATGGTAATCATCATCTTAATGATCTCTGAAAATTTGGTTACAATCGGGCAAAAACACAGAAGTTATTAACGAATTACTTTTATAAGGTGAAATCGGAGGCAGTTGCACCTGTACAGCTAGCCGTTCCTACTTTTTCTTTTTCATTTGATCGTGTTTCTTATGCTTCTCTAAATATTGTATCAATTTCATAGTCTTATCATTAGGGTAACTATATTGATATTATGTTTTTAGGTCATGGATTTTAAAAAAATATGTGCGAATGTGCGATACAGGCAGAAGGAGGCGTCTGCGACCCATAAACTATACACATTCTTGATCAGCATCAACAGCCGAGTCGATATAGCCCTGTCTGTGTGTCCATCTGTCTGTATGAACATCGAGATCTCAGAGACTATAAAAGCTAGAGCTACGAAATTTGGAGACAACATGTCAAAATTCGGTAGGCAGCTGAAGTTTATTTTAGATGTCGAGTCGATATAGCCCTGTCTGTGTGTCCATCTGTCTGTATGAACATCGAGATCTCAGAGACTACAAAAGAGGCTACGAAATTTGGAGACAACATGTCAAAATTTGGTAGGCAGCTGAGGTTTATTTTAGATGTTGCCCACGCCTCCTTCCGCCTCCGTTAATCGAAAAAACGATTTCCAAGCATCATGTTAAAGCTAGAACGTTCAGTTTTGGCACACACAATGGTAATCATCATCTTAATGATCTCTAAAAATTTGGTTACAATCGGGCAAAAAACACAGAAGTTATTAACGAATTACTTTTTATAAGGTGAAATCGGAGGCAGTTGCACCTGTACAGCTAGCCGTTCCTACTTTTTCTTTTTTATTTGATCGTGTTTCTTATGCTTCTCTAAATATTGTATCAATTTCTTATTCTTTTCTTAGGGGAAATTATTTTTATATTATTTTTTTTTTAGGGATTTTAAAAAAAAATAAAAAATTACTTTTTTAGAAAAGGAAAGTAAAAAGGAAAAGGGAGGAGGCGTCTTGTAACATTAGCTATACATTCGAAATTTGGAGTTCAACAGCCTAGTCGATATAGCCCTGTCTGTGTGTCCATCTGTCTGTATGAACATCGAGATCTCAGAGACTATAAAAAAAGCAAGAGCTACGAAAATTTGGAGACAACATGTCAAAATTTGGTAGGCAGCTGAAGTTTATTTTAGATGTTGTCCACGCCTCCTTCCGCATCCGTTAATCGAAAAAAACGATTTCCAAGCATCATGTTAAAGCTAGAACGTTCAGTCTTGGCACACACAATGGTAATCATCATCTTAATGATCTCTGAAAATTTGGTTACAATCGGGCAAAAAACACAGAAGTTATTAACGAATTACTTTTATAAGGTGAAATCGGAGGCAGTTGCACCTGTACAGCTAGCCGTTCCTACTTTTTCTTTTTTTTTTGATCGTGTTTCTTATGCTTCTCTAAATATTGTATCAATTTCATAGTCTTATCATTAGGGTAACTATATTGATATTATGTTTTTAGGTCATGGAATGTGCGAATGTGCGATACAGGCAGAAGGAGGCGTCTGCGACCCCATAAACTATACACATTCTTGATCAGCATCAACAGCCGAGTCGATATAGCCCTGTCTGTGTGTCCATCTGTCTGTATGAACATCGAGATCTCAGAGACTATAAAAGCTAGAGCTACGAAATTTGGAGACAACATGTCAAAATTCGGTAGGCAGCTGAAGTTTATTTTAGATGTCGAGTCGATATAGCCCTGTCTGTGTGTCCATCTGTCTGTATGAACATCGAGATCTCAGAGACTACAAAAGCTAGAGCTACGAAATTTGGAGACAACATGTCAAAATTTGGTAGGCAGCTGAGGTTTATTTTAGATGTTGCCCACGCCTCCTTCCGCCTCCGTTAATCGAAAAAAACGATTTCCAAGCATCATGTTAAAGCTAGAACGTTCAGTTTTGGCACACAAAATGGTAATCATCATCTTAATGATCTCTAAAAATTTGGTTACAATCGGGCAAAAAACACAGAAGTTATTAACGAATTACTTTTATAAGGTGAAATCGGAGGCAGTTGCACTTGTAAGCTAGCCGTTCCTACTTTTTCTTTTTTTTTGATCGTGTTTCTTATGCTTCTCTAAATATTGTATCATTTCATAGTCTTATCATTAGGGTAACTATATTGTATTAATTGATATTATGTTTTTAGGTCATGGATTTTAAAAAATCATGACCGTTTGCATTGACCGAAATGATACAGGCAGACAGGCAGAGGCGTCTGCGACCCCCATAATAATACACATTCTTGATCAGATCAGCAGCCGAGTCGATATAGCCCTGTCCGTGTGTCCATCTGTCTGTATGAACATCGAGATCTCAGAGACTATAAAAAGGCTAGAGCTACGAAATTTGGAGACAACATGTCAAAATTCGGTAGGCAGCTGAAGTTTATTTTAGATGTCGAGTCGATATAGCCCTGTCTGTGTGTCCATCTGTCTGTATGAACATCGAGATCTCAGAGACTATAAAAGCTAGAGCTACGAAATTTGGAGACAACATGTCAAAATTTGGTAGGCAGCTGAAGTTTATTTTAGATGTTGTCCACGCCACCTTCCGCCTCCGTTAATCGAAAAAAACGATTTCCAAGCATCATGTTAAAGCTAGAACGTTCAGTTTTGGCACACACAATGGTAATCATCATCTTAATGATCTCTGAAAATTTGGTTACAATCGGGCAAAAAACACAGAAGTTATTAACGAATTACTTTTATAAGGTGAAATCGGAGGCAGTTGCACTTTTAACTAGCCGTTCCTACTTTTTCTTTTATTTGATCGTGTTTCTTATGCTTCTCTAAATATTGTATCAATTTCATAGTCTTATCATTAGGGTAACTATATTGATATTATGTTTTTTAGGTCATGGATTTTAAAAACGGATGACCGAATGTTCGTTACATGACAGAAGGAGTGATACAGGAGGAGGCGTCTGCGACCCCATAAACTATACACATTCTTGATCAGCATCAACAGCCGAGTCGATATAGCCCTGTCCGTGTGTCCATCTGTCTGTATGAACATCGAGATCTCAGAGACTATAAAAGCTAGAGCTACGAAATTTGGAGACAACATGTCAAAATTTGGTAGGCAGCTGAAGTTTATATTAGATGTCGAGTCGATATAGCCCTGTCTGTGTGTCCATCTGTCTGTATGAACATCGAGATCTCAGAGACTATAAAAGCTAGAGCTACGAAATTTGGAGACAACATGTCAAAAAATTTGGTAGGCAGCTGAAGTTTATTTTAGATGTTGTCCCCCCCGCCTCCTTCCGCCTCCGTTAATCGAAAAAACGATTTCCAAGCATCATGTTAAGCTAGAACGTTCAGTTTTGGCACACAATGATAATCATCATCTTAATGATCTCTGAAAATTTTCGTTACAATCGGGCAAAAAACACAGAAGTTATTAACGAATTACTTTTATAAGGTGA
>JAECWR010000017.1:0-11740 GCA_018150935.1 Drosophila pruinosa
TGATGTTTATGTTGCTTTTGTTGTTTTTGATGTTTGTGATGTTTTTGATGTTTTTGATGTTTTTGATGTTTTAAGGTTTTTGATGTTTTGATGTATGTGATCTATGTGATGTTTTTGATGTTTTTTGATGTTTTTGATGTTTTTGATGTTTTTGATGTTTTGATGTTTTTGATGTTTTTGATGTTTTTGATGTTTTTGATGTTTTTTGATGTTTTTGATGTTTTTGATGTTTTTGATGTTTTTGATGTTTTTGATGTTTTTGATGTTTTTGATGTTTTTGATGTTTTTTATGTTGTTTATGTTTTTGATGTTTTTTATGTATGTGATGTTTTTGATGTTTTTGATGTTTTTGATGTTTTTGATGTTTTGATGTTTTTGTGTTTTGATGTTTTTGATGTTTTTGATGTTTTTTGATGTTTTTGATGTTTTTGATGTTCTTGATGTTTTTTGATGTTTTGATGTTTTTGATGTTTTGATGTTTTGATGTTTTTGATGTTTTTGATGTTTTTGATGTTTTTGATGTTTTTGATGTTTTTGATGTTTTTGATGTTTTTGATGTTTTTGATGTTTTTGATGTTTTTGATGTTTTTGATGTTTTTGATGTTTTTGATGTTTTTGATGTTTTTGATGTTGTTGATGTTTTTGATGTTTTTGATGTTTTTGATGTTTTTGATGTTTTTGATGTTTTTGATGTTTTTGATGTTCTTGATGTTTTTGATGTTTTTGATGTTTTTGATGTTTTTGATGTTTTTGATGTTTTTGATGGTTTTGATGTTTTTGATGTTTTTGATGTTTTTGATGTTTTTGATGTTTTTGATGTTTTTGATGTTTTTGATGTTTTTGATGTTTTTGATGTTTTTGATGTTTTTGATGTTTTTGATGTTTTTGATGTTTTGACGTTTTTTGATGTTTTTGATGTTTTTGATGTTTTTGATGTTTTGATGTTTTTGATGTTTTTGATGTTTTTGATGTTTTGATGTTTTTGATGTTTTTGATGTTTTTGATGTTTTTGATGTTTTTGTTGTTTTTTATGTTTTTGATGTTTTTGATGTTTTTTATGTTTTTGATGTTTTTGATGTTTTTGATGTTTTTGATGTTTTTGATGTTTTTGATGTTTTTATGTTTTTGATGTTTTTGATGTTTTTGATGTTTTTGGTGTTTTTTATGTTTTTGATGTTTTTGAAGTTTTTGATGTTTTTGAAGTTTTTGATGTTTTTGATGTTGTTGATGTTTTTGAGGTTTTTGATGTTTTTGATGTTTTTGATATTTTGATGTTTTTGATGTTTTTGTTGTTTTTGATGTTGTTGGTGTTTTGATGTTTTTGTTGTTTTTGATGTTTTTGATGTTTTGATGTTTTAGATGTTTTTGATGTTTTTGATGTTTTTGATGTTTTTGATGTTTTTGATGTATGTGATGTTTTTGATGTTTTTTATGTTTTTGATGTTTTTGATGTTTTGATGTTTTGATGTTTTTGATGTTTTTGATGTTTTGATGTTTTGATGTTTTTGATGTTTTTGATGTTTTTGATGTTTTTGATGTTTTTGATGTTTTTGATGTTTTGATGTTTTTTATGTTTTTGATGTTTTTGATGTTTTGATGTTTTGATGTTTTTGATGTTTTTGATGTTTATGATGTTTTTGATGTTTTTGATGTTTTTGATGTTTTTGATGTTGTTGATGTTTTTGAGGTTTTTGAGGTTTTTGATGTTTTTCTGTTTTTGTTGTTTTCGATGTTGTTGGTGTTTTGATGTTTTTGATGTTTTTGATGTTTTCGATGTTTTTGATGGTTTTGATGTTTTTGATGTTTTTGATGTTTTTGATGTTTTTGATGTTTTGACGTTTTTGATGTTTTTGATGTTTTTGATGTTTTTGATGTTTTTGATGTTTTTGATGTTTTTGATGTTTTTGATGTTTTTGATGTTTTTGATGTTTTTGATGTTTTTGATGGTTTGATGTTTTTGATGTTTTTTGTTGTTTTGATGTTTTTGATGTTTTTGATGTTTTTGATGTTTTTGATGTTTTTGATGTTTTTGATGTTTTTGATGTTTTTGATGTTTTTGATGTTTTTGATGTTTTTGATGTTTTTGATGTTTTTTGATGTTTTGATGTTTTTGACGTTTTTGATGTTTTTGATGTTTTTTGATGTTTTTGATGTTTTTGATGTTTTTGATGTTTTTGATGTTTTTGATGTTTTTGATGTATTTGATGTTTTTGATGTTTTGATGGTTTTGATGTTTTTGATGTTATTGATGTTTTTGATTTTTTGATGTTTTTGATGTTTTTGATGTTATTGACTTTTTTGACTTTTTTGATGTTTTTGATGTTTTTGATGTTTTTGATGTTTTTATGTTTTGATGTTTTGATGTTTTTGATGTTTTTGATGTTTTTTATGTTTTTGATGTTTTTGATGTTATTGATGTTTTTGATGTTTTTGATGTTTTTGATGTTTTTGATGTTTTTGATGTTTTTGATGTTTTTGATGTTTTTGATGTTTTGATGTTTTTTGATGTTTTTGATGTTTTTGATGTTTTTGATGTTTTTTGATGTTTTTGATGTTTTGATGTTTTTGATGTTTTTGATGTTTTTGATGTTTTTGATGTTTTTGATGTTTTTGATGTTTTTGATGTTTTTGATGTTTTTTGATGTTTTTGATGTTTTTTGATGTTTTTTGATGTTTTTGATGTTCTTGATGTTTTTGATGTTTTTGATGTTGTTGATGTTTTTGATTTTTTGATGTTTTTGATGTTTTTGATGTTATTGACTTTTTGATGCTTTTGATGTTTTTAATGTTTTTGATGTTTTTGATGTTTTTGATGTTTTTGATGTTTTGATGTTTTTGATGTTTTTGATGTTTTTTATGTTGTTGATGTTTTTGATGTTTTTGATGTTTTTGATTTTTTTATGTTTTTGATGTTTTGATGTTTTTGATGTTTTTGATGTTTTTGATGGTTTTGATGTTTTTGTTGTTTTTGATTTTTTGATGTTTTGATGTTATTGATATTTTGTCTTTTTGATGTTTACTGATGTTTATTGATGTTTTTGATGTTTGTGATGTTTTGATGTTTTTGATGTTGTTGATGTTTTGATGTATTTGATGTTTTTTATGTTTTTTATGTTCTTGATGTTTTTGATGGTTTTGATGTTTTTGATGTTTTTGATGTTTTTGATGTTTTTGATGTTTTTGATGTTTTTGATGTTTTTGATGTTTTTGATGTTTTTGATGTTTTTGATGTTTTGATGTTTTTGTTGTTTTTGATGTTTTTGATGTTTTTGATGTTTTTGATGTTTTTGATGTTTTTGATGTTTTTGATGTTTTTGATGTATGTGATGTTTTTGATGTTTTTTATGTTTTGATGTTTTTGATGTTTTGATGTTTTGATGTTTTTGATGTTTTTGATGTTTATGATGTTTTTGATGTTTTTGATGTTTTTGATGTTTTTGATGTTGTTGATGTTTTCGATGTTTTTGATGGTTTTGATGTTTTTGATGTTTTTGATGTTTTTGATGTTTTTGATGTTTTTGATGTTTTTGATGTTTTGACGTTTTGATGTTTTTGATGTTTTTGATGTTTTTGATGTTTTTGATGTTTTTGATGTTTTTGATGTTTTTGATGTTTTTGATGTTTTTGATGTTTTTGATGTTTTTGATGTTTTTGATGTTTTTGATGTTTTTGATGTTTTTGATGTTTTTGATGTTTTTGATGTTTTTGATGTTGTTGATGTTTTTGATTTTTTGATGTTTTTGATGTTTTTGATGTTATTGACTTTTTTGATGCTTTTGATGTTTTTCATGTTTTTGATGTTTGTGATGTTTTTGATGTTGTTGATGTTTTGATGTTTTTGATGATTTTGATGTTTTTTATGTTGTTGATGTTTTTGATGTTTTTGATGTTTTTGATGTTTTTGATGTTTTTGATGGTTTGATGGTTTTGATGTTTTTGTTGTTTTTGATGTTTTTGATGTTTTTGATGTTTTCGATGTTTTTGATGGTTTTGATGTTTTTGATGTTTTTGATGTTTTTGATGTTTTTGATGTTTTTGATGTTTTTGATGTTTTGACGTTTTTGATGTTTTTGATGTTTTTGATGTTTTTAATGTTTTTGATGTTTTTGATGTTTTTGATGTTTTTGATGTTTTTGATGTTTTTGATGTTTTTGATGTTTTTGATGGTTTGATGGTTTTGATGTTTTTGTTGTTTTTGATGTTTTTGATGTTTTTGATGTTTTTGATGTTTTTGATGTTTTTGATGTTTTTGATGTTTTTGATGTTTTTGATGTTTTTGATGTTTTTGATGTTTTTGACGTTTTTGATGTTTTTGATGTTTTTGATGTTTTTGATGTTTTTGATGTTTTTGATGTTTTTGATGTTTTTGATGTTTTTGATGTTTTTGATGTTTTTGATGTTTTTGATGTTTTGATGGTTTTGATGTTTTTGATGTTATTGATGTTTTTGATTTTTTGATGTTTTTGATGTTATTGACTTTTTTGACTTTTTTGATGTTTTTGTTGTTTTTGATGTTTTTGATGTTTTTATGTTTTTGATGTTTTTGATGTTTTTGATGTTTTTTATGTTTTTGATGTTTTTGATGTTTTTGATGTTTTTGATGTTTTTGATGTTTTTGATGTTTTTGATGTTTTTGATGTTTTTGATGTTTTTGATGTTTTTGATGTTTTTGATGTTTTTGATGTTTTTGATGTTTTTGATGTTTTTGATGTTTTTGATGTTTTTGATGTTTTGATGTTTTTGATGTTTTTGATGTTTTGATGTTTTTGATGTTTTTGATGTTTTTGATGTTTTTGATGTTTTTGATGTTTTTGATGTTTTTGATGTTTTTGATGTTTTTGATGTTGTTGATGTTTTTGATTTTTTGATGTTTTTGATGTTTTTGATGTTATTGACTTTTTTGATGCTTTTGATGTTTTTCATGTTTTTGATGTTTGTGATGTTTTTGATGTTGTTGATGTTTTGATGTTTTTGATGATTTTGATGTTTTTTATGTTGTTGATGTTTTTGATGTTTTTGATGTTTTTGATTTTTTTTATGTTTTTGATGTTTTGATGTTTTTGATGTTTTTGATGTTTTTGATGTTTTTGATGTTTTTGTTGTTTTTGATTTTTTGATGTTTTTGATGTTATTGATATTTTGTCTTTTTTGATGTTTACTGATGTTTATTGATGTTTTTGATGTTTGTGATGTTTTTGATGTTTTTGATGTTGTTGATGTTTTGATGTATTTGATGTTTTTGATGTTTTTGATGTTTTTGATGTTTTTGATGTTTTTGATGTTTTTGATGTTTTTGATGTTTTTGATGTTTTTGATGTTTTTGATGTTTTTGATGTTTTTGATGTTTTTGATGTTTTTGATGTTTTTGATGTTTTTGATGTTTTTGATGTTTTTGATGTTTTTGATGTTTTTGATGTTTTTGATGTTTTTGATGTTTTTGATGTTGTTGATGTTTTTGATTTTTTGATGTTTTTGATGTTTTTGATGTTATTGACTTTTTTGATGCTTTTGATGTTTTTCATGTTTTTGATGTTTGTGATGTTTTTGATGTTGTTGATGTTTTGATGTTTTTGATGATTTTGATGTTTTTTATGTTGTTGATGTTTTTGATGTTTTTGATGTTTTTGATTTTTTTTATGTTTTTGATGTTTTGATGTTTTTGATGTTTTTGATGTTTTTGATGGTTTTGATGTTTTTGTTGTTTTTGATTTTTTGATGTTTTTGATGTTATTGATATTTTGTCTTTTTTGATGTTTACTGATGTTTATTGATGTTTTTGATGTTTGTGATGTTTTTGATGTTTTTGATGTTGTTGATGTTTTGATGTATTTGATGTTTTTTATGTTTTTTATGTTCTTGATGTTTTTGATGGTTTTGATGTTTTTGATGTTTTTGATGTTTTTGATGTTTTTGATGTTTTTGATGTTTTTGATGTTTTTGATGTTTTTGATGTTTTTGATGTTTTTGATGTTTTTGATGTTTTTGATGTTTTTGATGTTTTTGATGTTTTTGATGTTTTTGATGTTTTTGATGTTTTTGATGTTTTTGATGTTTTTGATGTTTTTGATGTTTTTGATGTTTTTGATGTTCTTGATGTTTTTGATGTTTTTGATGTTTTTGATGTTTTTGATGTTTTTGATGTTACTGATGTTTTTGATTTTTTGATTTTTTGATGTTTTTGATGTTTTTGATGTTATTGACTTTTTTGACTTTTTTGATGTTTTTGATGTTTTTGATGTTTTTGATGTTTTTAATGTATTTGATGTTTTTGACGTTTTTGATGTTTTTGATGTTTTTGATGTTTTTGATGTTTTTGATGTTTTTGATGTTTTTGATGTTTTTGATGTTTTTGATGTTTTTGATGTTTTTGATGTTTTTGATTTTTTGATGTTTTTGATGTTATTGATGTTTTTGATATTTTTGATGTTTTTGATGTTTTTATGTTTTTATGTATGTGATGTTTTTGATTTTTTTGATGTTTTTGATGTTATTGATGTTTTTGATGTTTTTTATGTTTTTATGTTTTGATGTTTTGATGTTTTTGATGTTTTTGATGTTTTTGATGTTTTTGATGTTTTTGATGTTTTTGATGTTTTTGATGTTTTGATGTTTTTGATGTTTTTGATGTTTTCGATGTTTTGATGTTTTTGATGTTTTGATGTTTTTGATGTTTTTGATGTTTTTGATGTCTTTGATGTTTTTGATGTTTTTGATGTTTTTGATGTTTTTGATTTTTTGATGTTTTTGATGTTATTGATGTTTTTGATATTTTTGATGTTTTTGATGTTTTTTATGTTTTTGATGTATGTGATGTTTTTGATATTATGATGTTTTTGGTGTTTTTGATGTTTTTGATGTTTTTTATGTTTTTGATGTTTTTGATTTTTTGATGTTTTTGATGTTATTGATGTTTTTGATGTTTTTGATGTTTTTGATGTTTTTGATGTTTTTGATGTTTTTGATGTTTTTTGATGTTTTCGATGTTTTTGATGTTTTTGATGTTTTTGATGTTTTTGATGTTTTTGATGTTTTTGATGTTTTGATGTTTTTGATGTTTTTGATGTTTTGATGTTTTTGATGTTTTTGATGTTTTGATGTTTTTGATGTTTTGATGTTTTTGATGTTTTTGATGTGTTTGATGTTTTTGATGTTTTCGATGTTTTTGATGTTTTTGATGTTTTGATGTTTTGATGTTTTTGATGTTTTTGATGTTTTTGATGTCTTTGATGTTTTTGATGTTTTGATGTTTTTGATGTTTTTTGATGTTTTTGATGTTTTTGATGTTTTTGATGTTTTTTGATGTTTTTGATCTTTTTGATGTTTTTGATGTTTTTGATGTTTTTGATGTTTTTGATGTTTTTGATGTTTTTGATGTTTTGATGTTTTTGATGTTTTGATGTTTTGATGTTTTTGATGTTTTTGATGTTATTGATGTTTTTGATATTTTTGATGTTTTTGATGTTTTTTATGTTTTTGATGTATGTAATGTTTTTGATTTTTTGATGTTTTTGATGTTTTTGATGCTTTTGATGTTTTTGATGTTTTTGATGTTTTTTATGTTTTTGATGTTTCTGATGTTTTTGATATTTTAGATGTTTTTGATTTTTTGATGTTTTTGATGTTATTGATGTTTTTGATATTTTTGATGTTTTTGATGTTTTTGATGTTTTTGATGTTTTTGATGATTTGATGTTTTTGATGTTTTTGATGTTTTTGATGTTTTTGATGTTTTTGATGTGTTTGATGTTTTTGATATATTTGATGTATTTGATGTTTTTGATGTTTTTGATGTTTTTGATGTTTTGATGTTTTTGATGTTTTTGATGTTATTGATGTTTTTGATTTTTTGATGTTTTTGATGTTTTTGATGTTTTTGATGTTGTTGATGTTTTGATGTATTTGATGTTTTTTATGTTCTTGATGTTTTTGATGTTTTTGATGGTTTTGATGTTTTTGATGTTTTTGATGTTTTTGATGTTTTTGATGTTTTTGATGTTTTTGATGTTTTTGATGTTTTGATGTTTTTGATGTTTTTGATGTTTTTGATGTGTTTGATGTTTTGATATATTTGATGTATTTGATGTTTTGATGTTTTTGATGTTTTTGATGTTTTGATGTTTTTTGATGTTTTGATGTTATTGATGTTTTTGATTTTTTGATGTTTTTGATGTTTTTGATGTTTTTGATGTTATTGACTTTTTGATATTTTTGATGTTATTGATGTTTTTGATATTTTTGATGTTTTTGATGTTTTTGATGTTTTTGATGTTTTTGATGATTTGATGTTTTTGATGTTTTTGATGTTATTGATGTTTTTGATTTTTTGATGTTTTTGATGTTTTTGATGTTATTGACTTTTTTGACTTTTTAGATGTTTTTGTTGTTTTTGATGTTTTTGATGTTTTTGATGTTTTTGATGTTATTGATATTTTGTCTTTTTTGATGTTTATTGATGTTTATTGATGTTTTTGATGTTTATGATGTTTTTGATGTTTTTGATGTTGTTGATGTTTTGATGTATTTGATGTTTTTTATGTTCTTGATGTTTTTGATGTTTTTGATTTTTTGATGTTTTTGATGTTTTTGATGTTTTTGATGTGTTTGATGTTTTTGATATATTTGATGTTTTTGATGTTTTTGATGTTTTTGATGTTATTGACTTTTTTGATATTTTTGATGTTATTGATGTTTTTGATATTTTTGATGTTTTTGATGTTTTTGATGTTTTTGATGTTTTTGATGTTTTTGATGATTTGATGTTTTTGATGTTTTTGATGTTATTGATGTTTTTGATTTTTTGATGTTTTTGATGTTTTTGATGTTATTGACTTTTTTGATCTTTTAGATGTTTTTGATGTTTTTGATGTTTTTTGATGTTTTTGATGTTTTTGATGTTTTTGATGTTTTTGATGTTATTGATATAATGTCTTTTTTGATGTTTTTGATGTTATTGATGTTTTTGATGTTTTGTATGTTTTCGATGTTTTTGATGTTTTTGATGTTTTTGATGTTTTCGATGTTTTTGATGTTTTTGATGTTTTTGATGTTTTTGATGTTATTGATATAATGTCTTTTTTGATGTTTTTGATGTTTTTGATGTTATTGATGTTTTTGATGTTTTGCATGTTTCCGATGTTTTTGATGTTTTTGATGTTTTGATGTTTTTGATGTTTTTGATGTTTTTGATGTTTTTGATGTTTTTGATGTTTTTGATGTTTTTGATGTCGTTGATGTTTTTGATTTTTTGATGTTTATGATGTTTTTGATGTTTTTAATGTTGTTGATGTTTTGATGTATTTGATGTTTTTTTTCTTGATGTTTTGATGTTTTTGATGGTTTTGATGTTTTGATGTTTTGATGTTTTGATGTTTTTGATGTTTTTGATGTTTTTGATGTTTTTGATGTTTTTGATGTTTTTGATGTTTTTGATGTGTTTGATGTTTTTAATATATTTGATGTATTTGATGTTTTTGATGTTTTTGATGTTTTTGATGTTTTGATGTTTTTGATGTTTTTGATGTTATTGATGTTTTTGATTTTTTGATGTTTTTGATGTTATTGACTTTTTTGATGTTTTTGATGTTTTTGATGTTTTTGATATTTTTGATGTTTTTGATGTTTTTGATGTTTTTGATGTTTTTGATGTTTTTGATGATTTGATGTTTTTGATGTTTTTGATGTTATTGATGTTTTTTGATTTTTTGATGTTTTTGATGTTTTTGATGTTATTGACTTTTTGACTTTTTAGATGTTTTTGTTGTTTTTGATGTTTTTGATGTTTTTGATGTTTTTGATGTTTTTTTGATGTGTTTTGATGTTTTTGATGTTTTGATGTTTTTGATGTTTTGATGTTTTCGATGTTTTTGATGTTTTTGATTTTTTGATGTTTTTGATGTTTTTGATGTTTTTGGAGTTTTTGATGTTTTTGATGTTTTGATGTTTTTGATGTTTTTGATGTTTTTGATGTTATTGATGTTTTTGATGTTTTTATGTTTCTGATGTTTTTGATGTTTTGATGTTTTTGATGTTTTGATGTTTTTGATGTTTTTGATGTTTTTGATGTTTTTGATGTTTTTTGATGTTTTTGATGTCGTTGTGTTTTTGATGTTTGATGTTTTGATGTTTTTGATGTTTTTGATGTTTTTGATGTTTTTGATGTTTTTGATGTTTTGATGTTTTTGATGTTTTTGATGTTTTTGATGTTTTTGATGTTTTTGATGTTTTTGATGTTTTGATGTTTTTGATGTTTTTGATGTTTTTTTGATGTTTTTGATGTTTTGATGTTTTATGTTTTTGATGTTTTTGATGTTTTTTTGATGTTTTTGAAGTTTTTGATGTTTTTATGTTTTTGATGTTTTTGATTTTTTTGATGTTTTTGATGTTTTGATGTTTTTGATGTTTTGATGTTTTTGATATTTTTGATGTTTTTGATGTTTTGATGTTTTTGATTTTTTGATGTTTTTGATGTTTTTGATGTTTTTGATGTTTTTGATGTTTTTGATGTTTTTGATGTTTTTGATGTTTTTGATGTTTTTGATGTTTATGATGTTTTTATGTTTTTGATGTTTTGATGTTTTTGATATTTTGATGTTTTTGATGTTTTTGATGTTTTTGATGTTTTTGATGTTTTTGATGTTTTTGATGTTTTGATGTTTTTGATGTTTTTGATGTTTTGATGTTTTTGATTTTTTTGATGTTTTTGATGTTTTTGATGTTTTTGATGTTTTGATGTTTTTGATGTTTTGATGTTTTTGATGTTTTTGATGTTTTTGATGTTTTTGATGTTTTTGATGTTTTTGATGTTTTTGATGTTTTTGATGTTTTTGTTTTGATGTTTTGATGTTTTTGATGTTTTTGATGTTTTGATGTTTTTGATGTTTTTGATATTTTTGATGTTTTTGATGTTTTTGATGTTTTGATGTTTTTGATGTTTTTTGATGTTTTTGATTTTTTGATGTTATTGATGTTTTGATGTTTTTGATGTTTTGATGTTTTTGATGTTTTTGATGTTTTGATGTTTTGATGTTTTGATGTTTTTGATGTTTTGATGTTTTTGATGTTTTTGATGTTTTTGATGTTTTTGATGTTTTTGATGTTTTGATGTTTTTGATGTTTTTGATGTTTTGATGTTTTTGATGTTTTGATGTTTTTGATGTTTTTATGTTTTTGATGTTTTTGATGTTTTGATGTTTTGATGTTTTTGATGTTTTGATTTTTGATGTTGTTGATGTTTTTGATGTTTTTGATGTTTTGATGTTTTTGATGTTTTTTGATGCTTTGATGTTTGTCATGTTTTTTGATGTTTGTTGCATGTTTTTGATGTTTTTGATGTTTTTGATGTTTTGGTGGTTTTTGATGTTTTTGATGATTTTGTGTTTTTTGATGTTTTTGATGTTTTTGATGTTTTTTGATGTTTTTGATGTTTTTGATGTTTTTTATGTTTTTGATGTTTTTGATGTTTTTGATGTTTTTGATGTTTTTGATGTTTTTGATGTTTTTGATGTGTTTGATGTTTTTGATATTTATTTGATGTTTTTGATGTTTTTTGATGTTTTTGATGTTATTGACTTTTTTGATGTTTTTGATGTTTTTGATGTTTTTGATATTTTTGATGTTTTTGATGTTTTTGATGTTTTTGATGTTTTTGATGTTTTTGATGTTTTTGATGTTTTTTGATGTTTTTGATGTTTTTGATGTTTTTTTGATTTTTTGATGTTTTTGATGTTTTTTGATGTTTTTG
>JAECWR010000170.1:0-92382 GCA_018150935.1 Drosophila pruinosa
GAGATGGAAATGGAGGAGATAAAGGAGGAGATGGAAATGGAGGAGCTGGAGGAGGAGATGGTGGAGGAGATGGAGGAGGAGATGGAGGAGGAGATGGAGGAGGAGATGGAGGAGGAGATGGAGGAAGAGATGGAGGAGGAGAAGATGGAGGAGGAGATGGAGGAGGAGATGGAGGAGGAGATGGTGGAGGAGATGGTGGAGGAGATGGAGGAGGAGATGGAGGAGGAGATGGAATAGGAGGAAATGGAATAGGAGGAAATGAAGGAGGAGGAAATGATGGAGGAGGAGATGGAGGAGGAGGAGATGGAGGAGGAGGAGATGGAGGAGGAGGAGATGGAGGAGAAGGAAATGGAGGGAGAGGAAATTGAGGATATAGAAATGGAGGAGATGGAAATGGAGGAGATGGAGGAGGAGATGGAAATGGAGGAGCTGGAGGAGGAGATGGAAATGGAGGAGATGGTGGAGGAGATGGAGGAAGAGATGGAGGAGGAGAAGATGGAGGAGGAGGAACAGATGGAGGAGGAGGAGATGGAATAGGAGAAAATGAAGGAGGAGGAAATGAAGGAGGAGGAGATGGAGGAGGAGGAGATGGAGGAGGAGGAGATGGAGGAGAAGGAAATGGAGGGAGAGGAAATTGAGGATATAGAAATGGAGGAGATGGAAATGGAGGAGATGGAGGAGGAGATGGAGGAGGAAATGGAGGAGGAGATGGAGGGGAGAGATGGAGGAGGAGGAGATGGAGGAGGAGATGGAGGAGGTGGAGATGGAGGAGATGGAGGAGGAGGAAAAGGAGAAGGAGGAATGGAGAAGGAGGAAATGGAGAGAGATGGGAAGGAGGAGGAAATGGAGGAGGAGGAGGAGGAAATGGAGGAGGAGGAGATGGAGGAGGAGGAAATGAAGGAGGAGGAGATGAAGGAGGAGGAGATGGAGGAGAAGGAAATGGAGGAGGAGGAAATTGAGGATATGGAAATGGAGGAGATGGCAATGGGGGAGATGGAGGAGGAGATGGAGGAGGAAATGGAGGAGGAGATGGAGGAAGAGATGGAGGTGGAGGAGATGGAGGAGTAGGAGATGGAGGAGGTGGAGATGGAGGAGATGGAGGAGGAGGAAATGGAGAAGGAGATGGAGGAGGAGAAAATGGAGGAGGAGGAGGAGGAAATGGAGGAGGAGGAGATGGAGGAGGAGAAGATGGAAATGGAGATGAAGGAGATGGCGATGGAAATGGAGATGGAGAGGATGGAAATGGAGATGGAGGAGAAAATGGAGGAGGAGGAGGAGATGGAGGAGGGGGCAATGGAGGAGGAGGAAATGTAGGAGGAGGAAATAAAAGAGGAGGAAATGGAGAAGGAGAAAATGGACTAGGAGGAGATGGGAGAGGAGGAAATGGAGGAGATGGAAATGGAGGAGATGGAAATGCAAGAAGATGGAAATGCAAGAAGATGGAAATGGAGGAGATGGAAATGGTGGAGATGGAAATGGAGGAGGAGATGGAGGAGGAGATGGAGGAGGAGATGGAGGAGGAGGAGATGGAGTAGGCGGAGATGGAGATGGAGGAGGACGAAATGGAGGAGGAGGAGATGGAGGAGGTGGAAATGGAGGAGGAGGAGATGGAGGAGGAGGAGAAGGAGGAGGTGGAAATGGAGGAGGGAGGAGGAGGAGGAGGAAATGGAGGAGGAGGAAATGGAGGAGGAGGAAATGGAGGAGGAGGAAACTAAGGAGATGGAAATGGAGGACATGGAAATGGAGGAGATGGAGGACGAGATGTAGGAGGAGATGGATATGGAGGAGGAGATGGAAATGGAGGAGATGGAAATGGAGGGTATGGAAATGGAGGAGATGGAAATGGAGGAGATGGAGGAGGAGATGGAAATGGAGGAGATGAAGGAGAAGATGGAGGAGGAGATGGAGGAGGAGGAAATGGAGGAGGAGGAAATGGAGGAGGAGGAGATGGAGGAGGAGAAGATGGAGGACGAGATGGAGGAGGAGATGGATATGGAGGAGGAGGAGTTGGTGGAGGAGGAGATGGAGGAGGAGGAGATGGAGGAGGTGGAAATGGAGGAGGAGGAAATGGAGGAGGAGGAAATGGAGAAGGAGGAAATGGAGAAGGAGGAGGAGGAGGAGATGGAAATGGAGATGAAGGAGATGGAGATGGAAATGGAGATGGAGAGGATGGAAATGGAGATGGAGGAGAAAATGGAGGAGGAGGAGGAGATGGAGGAGATGGAGGAGATGGAGGAGGGGGCAATGGAGGAGGAGGAAATGTAGGAGGAGGAAATAAAAGAGGAGGAAATGGAGAAGGAGAAAATGGACTAGGAGGAGATGGGAGAGGAGGAAATGGAGGAGATGGAAATGGAGGAGATGGAAATGCAAGAAGATGGAAATGCAAGAAGATGGAAATGGAGGAGATGGAAATGGTGGAGATGGAAATGGAGGAGGAGATGGAGGAGAAGATGGAGGAGGTGGAAATGGAGGAGGAGGAGATGGAGGAGGAGGAGAAGGAAGAGGTGGAAATGGAGGAGGAGGAAATGGAGGAGGAGGAAACTAAGGAGATGGAAATGGAGGACATGGAAATGGAGGAGATGGAGGACGAGATGTAGGACGGAGATGGATAAGGAGGAGGAGATGGAAACGGAGGAGATGGAGGAGGAGATGGAAATGGAGGAGATGAAGGAGATGGAAATGGAGGAGATGGAGGAGGAGATGGAAATGGAGGAGATGAAGGAGAAGATGGAGGAGGAGATGGAGGAGGAGGAGGAGGAAATGGAGGAGGAGGAGATGGAGGAGGAGAAGATGGAGGACGAGATGGAGGATGGGATGGATATGGAGGAGAAGTTGGAGGAGGAGGAGATGGAGGAGGAGGAGATGGAGGAGGTGGAAATGGAGGAGGAGGAAATGGAGGAGGAGGAAATGGAGGAGGAGGAAATGGGGAGGAGGAAAATGGGGGAGATGGAAATGGAGGAGATGGAGGAGGAGATGGAGGAGGAAGAGGAGGAGGAGATTGAGAAATTGAGGATATGGAAATGGAGGAGACGGAGGAGGAAATGGAGGAGGAGGAAATGGAGGAGGAGGAAATGGAGGAGGAGGAAATGGAGGAGGAGGAAATGGAGGAGGAGGAAATGGAGGAGGAGGAAATGGAGGAGATGGAGGAGGAGATGGAGGAGGAGGAGGAGGAGGAGATGGAGGAGGGGGAGATTCAGGAGGAAGAAATGGAGGAGGAGGAGATGGAGGAGGTGGAAATGGAGGAGGAGGAAATGGAGGAGGAGGAAATGGAGGATGAGGAAATGGAGGAGGAGGAAATGGAGGAGATGGAAATGGAGGAGATGGAGGAGGAGATGGAGGAGGAGGAGGAGGAGATGGAGGAGGGGGAGATTCAGGAGGAAGAGATGGAGGAGGAGGAGATGGAGGAGGAAGAGATGGAGGAGGTGGAAATGGAGGAGGAGGAAATGGCGAAGGAGGAAATGGAGGAGGAGGAAATGGAAGAGATGGTAATGGAGGAGATGGAGGAAGAGATGGAGAGTGAGGAGGGGGAGATGCAGGAGGAAGAGATGGAGAAGGAGGAGATGGATTAGGAGGAACAGATGGAGGAGGAGGAGATGGAATAGGAGAAATGAAGGAGGAGGAAATGAAGGAGGAGGAGATGGAGGAGGAGGAGATGGAGGAGGAGGAAATTGAGGATATGGAAATGGAGGAGATGGAAATGGGGGAGATGGAGGAGAAGATGGAGGAGGAGATGAAGGAGGAGATGGAGGAAGAGATGGAGGAGGAGGAGATGGAGGAGGAGGAGATGGAGGAGGAGAAGATGGAGGAGGTGGAGATGGAGGAGGAGGAAATGGAGAAGGAGGAATGGAGAAGGAGGAAATGGAGAAGGAGATGGAGGAGGAGAAAATGGAGGAGGAGGAGGAGGAAATGGAGGAGGAGGAGATGGAAATGGAGATGGAGATGAAGGAGATGGAGATGGAAATGGAGATGGAGGAGAAAATGGGAGGAGGAGGAGATGGAGGAGGGGGCAATGGAGGAGGAGGAAATAAAAGAGGAGGAAATGGAGAAGGAGAAAATGGACTAGGAGGAGATGGGAGAGGAGGAAATGGAGGAGATGGAAATGGAGGAGATGGAAATGCAAGAAGATGGAAATGCAAGAAGATGGAAATGGAGGAGATGGAAATGGTGGAGATGGAAATGGAGGAGGAGATGGAGGAGGAGATGGAGGAGGAGGAGATGGAGGAGGAGGAGATGGAGGAGGACGAGATGGAGGAGAAGGAGATGGAAATGGAGGACATGGAAATGGAGGAGATGGAGGAGGAGAAAATGGAGGAGGAGGAGGAAATGGAGGAGGAACAGAAAAACATAAAAACATAAAAACAGAAAAACATAAAAACATAAAAACATAAAAACATAAAAACATAAAAACATAAAAACATCAAAAACATCAAAAACATCAAAAACAAAGAAACATCAAAACATTAAAAAAAATTAAAAACTTGAAAAAACTGAACAACATAAAAAAAACATCAAAAACATCACAAACATTAAAAACATCAATCATCAAAAATATCAAAACCATTAAAAACAAAAAAAACACCAAAAACATCAAAAACAACAAGAACATCAAAACCATCATAAAATCAAAAACAACAAAAACAACAAAAACATCAAAAACATCAAAAACAACAAAAACATCAAAAACATCAAAAACATCAAAAACATCAAAAACATCAAAAACATCAAAAACATCAAAAACATCAAAAACATCAAGAACATCAAAAACATCAAGAACATCAAAAACGGCAAAAACATTATAAAATCAAAAACAACAAAAAAAACCAAAACATCAAAAACATCAAAAACAACAAAAACATCAAAAACATTAAAAACTAAAAAACATCAAAAACATCAAAAACATCAAAAACATCAAAAACATCAAAAACATGAAAATTATCAGAAACATCAAAAACATCAAAAAACATCAAAAACATCAAAAACATCAAAAACATCAAAAACATCAAAAACATCAAAAACATCAAAAACATCAAAAACATCAAAAACATCAAAAACATCAAAAACATCAAAACATCAAAAACATCAAAAACATCAAAAACTTCAAAAACATCAAAAACATCAAAAACATCAAAAACATCAACAACATCAAAAACATCAAAAACATCAAAATATCAACAACATAAAAACCTCAAAAACATCAAAAACATCAAAAACATCAAAAACATCAAAAACATCAAAAAGATGAAAAACATCAAAAACATCACAAATATCAAAAACATCAAAAACATCAAAACATCAAAATCATCAAAAACAGAAAAATCTTAAAAACATCGAAACATCAAGGAACATCAAAAATATCAAAAACATCAAAATCATCAAAAACAGCAAAATCTTAAAAACATCAAAAACATCAAAAACATCAAAAACATTAAAAACATCAAAAACATCAAAAACAACAAAATCATTAAAAACAACAAAATCTTAAAAACATCAAAAACATCGAAACATCAAAGAACATCAAATACATCAAAAACATCAAAAACATCAAAAACATCAAAAACATCAAAAACATCAAAGACATCAAAAACATCAAAAAGATCAAAAACATCAAAAACATTAAAAACATCAAAAACATCATAAACATCAAAAACATCAAAAACATCAAAAACATCAAAAACATCAAAAACATCAAAAAACATCAAAAACATAAAAGACATTAGAAACATCAAAAACTTCAAAAACATCAAAAACATCGAAACATCAAGGAACATCAAATACATCAAAAACATCAAAAACATCAAAAACATCAAAAACATCAAAAACATCAAAAACATGAAAATTATCAGAAACATCAAAAACATCAAAAAACATCAAAAACATCAAAAACATCAAAACATCAAAAACATCAAAACATCAAAAACATCAAAAACATCAAAAACATCAAAACATCAAAAACATCAAAACATCAAAAACATCAAAACATCAAAAACATCAAAAACATCAAAAACTTCAAAAACATCAAAAACATCAAAACATCAAAACATCAAAAACATCAACAACATCAAAAACATCAAAATATCAACAACATAAAAACCTCAAAAACATCAAAAACATCAAAAACATCAAAAACATCAAAAACATCAAAAAGATGAAAACATCAAAAACATCACAAATATCAAAAACATCAAAAACATCAAAACATCAAAATCATCAAAAACAGAAAAATCTTAAAAACATCGAAACATCAAGGAACATCAAAAATATCAAAAACATCAAAATCATCAAAAACAGCAAAATCTTAAAAACATCAAAAAACATCAAAAACATCAAAAATATTAAAAACATCAAAAACATCAAAAACAACAAAATCATTAAAAACAACAAAATCTTAAAAACATCAAAAACATCGAAACATCAAAGAACATCAAATACATCAAAACATCAAAAACATCAAAAACATCAAAAACATCAAAAACATCAAAAACATCAAAGACATCAAAAACATCAAAACATCAAAAACATCAAAAACATCAAAAACATCAAAAACATCAAAAACATCAAAAACATCAAAAACATCAAAAACATCAAAAACATCAAAAAAACATCAAAAACATAAAAGACATTAGAAACATCAAAAACTTCAAAACATCAAAAACATCGAAACATCAAGGAACATCAAATACATCAAAAACATCAAAACATCAAAAACATCAAAAACATCAAAAACATCAAAAACATCAAAAACATCAAAAACATCAAAAACATCAAAAACATCAAAAACATCAAAAACATCAAAAACATCAAAAACATCAAAACATCAAAAACATCAAAAACATCAAAAACATCAAAACATCAAAAACATCAAAAACATCAAAAACATCAAAACATCAAAAACATCAAAACATCAAAAACATCAAAAACATCAAAAACATCAAAAACATCAAAAACATCAAAAACATCAAAAACATCAAAAACATCAAAAACATCAAAAACATCAAAAACATCAAAAACATTAAAAACATCGAAAACATCAAAAACATCAAAACATCAAAAACATCAAAACATGAAAATTATCAGAAACATCAAAAACATCAAAAAACATCAAAAACATAAAAGACATAAGGAACATCAAAAACTTCAAAAACATCAAAAACATTAAAAACATCAAAAACATCAAAAGATATCAAAAACATAAAAGACATTAAAAACATCAAAAACATCAAACACATAACAACATCAAAAACATCAAAAACATCAAAACATCAAAACATCAAAAACCTCAAAAACATCAACAACATCAAAAACATCAAAAACATCAAAAACCTCAAAAACATCATAAACATCAAAAAATCAAAAACATCAAAAACATCAAAAACATCAAAAACATCAAAAACATCAAAAACATCAAAAACATCAAAAACATCAAAAACATCAAAAACATCAAAAACCTCAAAAACATCATAAACATCAAAAAATCAAAAACATCAAAAACATCAAAAACATCAAAAACATCAAAAACATCAAAAACACCAAAAACATCAAAAACATAAAAAACATTAGAAACATCAAAAACATCAAAAACATTAAAAACATCAAAAAAACATAAAAAACATCAAAAGACATCAAAAGACATCAAAAGACATAAAACATCAAAAACATCAAAAACATCAAAACATCAAAACATCAAAAACATCAAAAACATCAAAACATCAAAAACATCAAAAACATCAAAACCATCAAAAACATCAAAAACATCAAAAACATCAAAAACATCAAAAACATCAAAAACATCAAAAACATCAAAACATCAAAAACATCAAAAACATCAAAACATCAAAACATCAAAAACATCAAAAACATCAAAAACATAAAAACATCAAAAACATAAAAACATAAAAACATAAAAACATAAAAAACATAAAAACATAAAAACATAAAAACATAAAAACATAAAAACATAAAAACATAAAAACATAAAAACATAAAAAAACATAAAAACAAAAAACATAAAAACATAAAAACATAAAAACATAAAAACATAAAAACATAAAAACATAAAAACATAAAAACAAAAAACATAAAAACATAAAAACATAAAAACATAAAAACATAAAAACATAAAAACATAAAAACATAAAAACATAAAAACATAAAAACATAAAAACATAAAAACATAAAAACATAAAAACATAAAAAAACATAAAAACATAAAAACATAAAAACATAAAAACATAAAAACATAAAAACATAAAAACATAAAAACATAAAAAACATAAAACACAAAAACATAAAAACATAAAAACATCAAAAACATAAAAACATCAAAAAAAACATAAAAACATAAAAAACATAAAAACATAAAAACATAAAAACATAAAAACATAAAAACATAAAAACATAAAAACATAAAAACATAAAAACATAAAAACATAAAAACATAAAAACATAAAAACATAAAAACATAAAAACATAAAAACATAAAAACATAAAAACATAAAAACATAAAAACATAAAAACATAAAAACATAAAAACATAAAAACATAAAACATAAAAACATAAAAACATAAAAACATAAAAACATAAAAACATAAAAACATAAAAACATAAAAACATAAAAACATAAAAACATAAAAACATAAAAACATAAAAACATAAAAACATAAAAACATAAAAACATAAAAACATAAAAACATAAAAACATAAAAAACATAAAAACATAAAAACATAAAAACATAAAAACATAAAAACATAAAAACATAAAAACATAAAAACATAAAATTATAAAAACATAAAAACATAAAAACATAAAAACATAAAAACATAAAAACATAAAAACATCAAAAACATAAAAACATCAAAAACATTAAAAACATCAAAAACATCTAAAACATCTAAAACATCTAAAACATCAAAAACAAAGAAACATCAAAACATTAAAAAAAAATTAAAAACTTGAAAAAACTGAACAACATCAAAAACATCAAAAACATCACAAACATTAAAAACATCAATCATCAAAATATCATCAAACCCATTTAAAAACAAAAAAAACACCAAAAACATCAAAAACAACAAGAACTTAAAAACCATCATAAAATCAAAAACAACAAAAACAACAAAAACATCAAAAACATCAAAAACAACAAAAACATCAAAAACATCAAAAACATCAAAGACATCAAAAACATCAAAAACATCAAAAACATCAAAAACATCAAAAACATCAAAAACATCAAAAACATCAAAACATCAAAAACATAAAAACATCAAAAACATCAAAAACATTAAAAACATCAAAAACAACAAAAACATCAAAAACATCAAAAACATCACAAACATCAAATACATCAAATACATCAAAACATCAAAAACATTATAAAATCAAAAACAACAAGAACATCAAAAACATCAAAAACATCAAAACATCAAAAACATAAAAACATCAAAAACATCAAAAACCTCAAAAACATTAAAAACATCAATAACATCAAAAACATCAAAAACATCAAAAACATCATAAACATCCGAAACATCAATAACATCAAAACCATTAAAAACATCAAAAACATCAAAAACATCAAAAACATCAAAAACATCAAAAACATAAAAAACATTAAAAACATCAAAAACATCAAGAACATCAAAAACATCAAAAACATCAAAACATCAAAAACATAAAAACATCAAAAACATCAAAACATCAAAAACATCAAAAACATCAAAACATCAAAAAATCTTAAAACATCAATAACATCAAAAACATCAAAAACATTAAAAACATCAAAAACATCAAAATCGTCAAATACAGCAAAACATCAAAAACGTCAAAACATCAAAATCATCAAAAACAGCTAAATCTTAAAAACATCAAAAACATCGAAACTTCAAAGACATCAAAAACATCAAAAATATCAAAAACATCAAAAACATCAAAAACATCAAAAACATCAAACACATCAAAAACATCAAAAACATCAAAAACATCAAAAACATCAAAAACATCAAAACCATCAAAAACATCAAAAACATCAAAACATCAAAATCATCAAAATAAGCAAAATCTTAAAAACATCAAAAACATCAAAAACATCAAAAACATCAAGAACATCAAAAACATCAAAAACATCAAAAATATCAAAAACATCAAAACATCAAAACTATCAAAAACATGAAAAACATCAAAACCACCAAAAACATAAAAACATCAAAAACATCAAAACATCAAAAACATCAAAAAAAAAAAATAAAAAAGATCAAAAACATCAAAAACATTAAAAAATCAAAAACATCCAAAACATGAAAATCATCAAAAACATCAAAAACATCAAAACATCAAAACATCAAAACATCAAAAACATCAAAAACATTAAAAACATCAAAAACATCAAAATATAAAAAACATCAAAAACATCAAAAACATCAAAACCATCAAAAATATCAAAAACATCAAAACATAAGAAACATAAAAAACATAAAAAACATCAAAAACATCAAAAACATCAAAATATATAAAACATCAAAAACATCAAAAACATCAAAAACATCAAAAACATCAAAAACATCAAAAACATCAAAAACTTCAAAAACATCAAAAACATCAAAAACATCAAAACATCAAAACATCAAAACATTAAAAACATCAAAAACATCAAAACATTAAAAACTTAAAAACATAAAAAAGATCAAAAACATCAAAAACATCAAAAACATCAAAAAATCAAAAACATCAAAAACATGAAAATCATCAAAAACATCAAAAACATCAAAACATCAAAACATCAAAAACATCAAAAACATTAAAAACATCAAAAACATCAAAAACATCAAAAACATCAATAACATCAAAAACATCAAAAACATCAAAAACATCAAAAACATCAAAACATCAAAAACATCAAAAACATCAAAAACATCAAAAACATCAAAATATCAAAAACATCAAAAACATCAAAAACAGCAAAATCTTAAAAACCTCAAAAACATCGAAACTTCAAAGACATCAAAAACATCAAAAATATCAAAAACATCAAAAACATCAAAAACATCAAAAACATCAAAAACATCAAAAACATCAAAAACATCAAAAACATCAAAAACATCAAACACATCAAAAACATCAAAAAGATCAAAAACATCAAAAACATCAAAAACATCAAAAACATCAAAAACATCAAAATCATCAAAAAAGCAAAATCTTAAAAACATCAAAAACATCAAAAAACATCAAAAACATCAAAAACATCAAAAACATCAAAAACATCAAAAACATCAAAACATCAAAAACATAAAAACATCAAAAACATCAAAAACATCAAAAACATTATAAAATCAAAAACAACAAGAACATCAAAAACATCAAAACATCAAAAACATAAAAACATCAAAAACATCAAAAACATCAAAAACATTAAAAACATCAATAACATCAAAAACATCAAAAACATCAAAAACATCATAAACATCCGAAACATCAATAACATCAAAAGCATTAAAAACATTAAAAACATCAAAAACATCAAAAACATCAAAAACATAAAAAACATTAACAACATCAAAAACATCAAGAACATCAAAAACATCAAAAACATCAAAACATCAAAAACATAAAAACATCAAAAACATCAAAAACATCAAAAAAACATTAAAAACATCAATAACATCAAAAACATCAAAAACATCAAAAACATCAAAAACATCAAAATCATCAAAAAAAGCAAAATCTTAAAAACATCAAAAACATCAAAAACATCAAAAACATCAAAAACATCAAAAACATCAAAAACATCAAAAACATCAAAACATCAAAAACATAAAAACATCAAAAACATCAAAAACATTATAAAATCAAAAACAACAAGAACATCAAAAACATCAAAACATCAAAAACATAAAAACATCAAAAACATCAAAAACATCAAAAACATTAAAAACATCAATAACATCAAAAACATCAAAAACATCAAAAACATCATAAACATCCGAAACATCAATAACATCAAAAGCATTAAAAACATTAAAAACATCAAAAACATCAAAAACATCAAAAACATAAAAAACATTAACAACATCAAAAACATCAAGAACATCAAAAACATCAAAAACATCAAAACATCAAAAACATAAAAACATCAAAAACATCAAAAACATCAAAAAAACATTAAAAACATCAATAACATCAAAAACATCAAAAACATTAAAAACATCAAAAACATCAAAATCATCAAATACAGCAAAACATCAAAAACGTCAAAACATCAAAATCATCAAAAACAGCTAAATCTTAAAAACATCAAAAACATCGAAACTTCAAAGACATCAAAAACATCAAAAATATCAAAAACATCAAAAACATCAAAAACATCAAAAACATCAAACACATCAAAAACATCAAAAACATCAAAAACATCAAAAACATCAAAAACATCAAAAACATCAAAACCATCAAAAACATCAAAAACATCAAAACATCAAAATCATCAAAATAAGCAAAATCTTAAAAACATCAAAAACATCAAAAACATTAAAAACATCAAGAACATCAAAAACATCAAAAATATCAAAAACATCAAAACATCAAAACTATCAAAAACATGAAAAACATCAAAACCACCAAAAACATAAAAACATCAAAAACATCAAAAACATCAAAACATAAAAAAAATAAAAAAGATCAAAAACATCAAAAACATCAAAAACATTAAAAAATCAAAAACATCCAAAATATGAAAATCATCAAAAACATCAAAACATCAAAACATCAAAAACATCAAAAACATTAAAAACATCAAAAACATCAAAAACATCAAAATATAAAAAACATCAAAAACATCAAAAACATCAAAACCATCAAAAATATTAAAAACATCAAAACATAAGAAACATAAAAAACATAAAAAACATCAAAAACATCAAAATATATAAAACATCAAAAACATCAAAAACATCAAAAACATCAAAAACATCAAAAACATCAAAAACATCAAAAACATCAAAACATCAAAACATCAAAAACATTAAAAACATCAAAAACATCAAAACATTAAAAACTTAAAAACATAAAAAAGATCAAAAACATCAAAAACATCAAAAACATCAAAAAATCAAAAACATCAAAAACATGAAAATCATCAAAAACATCAAAAACATCAAAACATCAAAACATCAAAAACATCAAAAACATTAAAAACATCAAAAACATCAAAAACATCAAAAACATCAATAACATCAAAAACATCAAAAACATCAAAAACATCAAAAACATCAAAAACATCAAAAACATCAAAAACATCAAAAATATCAAGAACATCAAAAACATCAAAAACAGCAAAATCTTAAAAACCTCAAAAACATCGAAACTTCAAAGACATCAAAAACATCAAAAATATCAAAAACATCAAAAACATCAAAAACATCAAAAACATCAAAAACATCAAAAACATCAAAAACATCAAAAACATCAAACACATCAAAAACATCAAAAAGATCAAAAACATCAAAAACATCAAAAACATCAAAATCATCAAAAAAAGCAAAATCTTAAAAACATCAAAAACATCAAAAACATCAAAAACATCAAAAACATCAAAAACATCAAAAACATCAAAACATCAAAAACATCAAAAACATCAAAAATATCAAAAACATCAAAACATCAAAAATATCAAAAACATGAAAAACATCAAACCACCAAAAACATAAAAACATCAAAAACATCAAAACATAAAAAACATAAAAAAGATCAAAAACATCAAAAACATCAAAAACATCAAAAACATCAAAAAATCAAAAACATCCAAAACATGAAAATCATCAAAAACATCAAAAACATCAAAACATCAAAAACATCAAAAACATTAAAAACATCAAAAACATCAAAATATAAAAAACATCAAAACATAAGAAACATAAAAAACATAAAAAACATCAAAAACATCAAAATATATAAAACATCAAAAACATCAAAAACATCAAAAACATCAAAAACACCAAAACATCAAAACATCAAAAACATTAAAAACATCAAAAACATCAAAAACATCAAAACATTAAAAACTTAAAAACATAAAAAAGATCAAAAACATCAAAAACATGAAAAACATCAAAAACATTAAAAACATCAAAAACATCAAAAACATCAAAAACATCAAAAACATCAAAAACATCAAAAACATCAAAAACATCAAAAACATCAAAAACATCAAAAACATCAAAAACATCAAAAACATCAAAAACATCAAAAACATCAAAAACATCAAAATATCAAAAACATCAAAAACATCAAAAACATCAAAAAAATCAAAAACATCAAAAACATCAAAAACATCAAAAACATCAAAGACATCAAAAACATCAAAAACATCAAAAACATCAAAAACATCAAAAACATCAAAAACATCAAAAACATCAAAAACATCAAAAACATCAAAAACATTAAAAACATCAAAAACATCAAAATCAACAAAATCATCAAAAACAACAAAATCTTAAAAACATCAAAAACATCGAAACATCAAAGAACATCAAATACATCAAAAACATCAAAAACATCAAAAACATCAAAAACATCAAAAACATCAAAAACATCAAAAACATCAAAGACATCAAAAACATCAAAAACATCAAAAACATCAAAAACATCAAAAACATCAAAAACATCAAAAACATCAAAAACATCAAAAACATCAAAACATCAAAAACATCAAAAACATCAAAAACATCAAAAACATCAAAAACATCAAAAACATCAAAAACATCAAAAACATCAAAAACATCAAAAACATCAAAAACATCAAAAACATCAAAAACATCAAAAACATCAAAGACATCAAAAACATCAAAAACATCAAAAACATCAAAAACATCAAAAACATCAAAAAACATCAAAAACATAAAAGACATTAGAAACATCAAAAACTTCAAAAACATCAAAAACATCGAAACATCAAAGAACATCAAATACATCAAAAACATCAAAAACATCAAAAACATCAAAAACATCAAAAACATCAAAAACATCAAAAGATGAAAAACATCAAAAACATCACAAATATCAAAAACATCAAAAACATCAAAACATCAAAATCATCAAAAACAGAAAAATCTTAAAAACATCGAAACATCAAGGAACATCAAAAATATCAAAAACATCAAAATCATCAAAAACAGCAAAATCTTAAAAACATCAAAAACATTAAAAGCATCAAAAACATCAAAAACATCAAAAACATCAAAAACATCAAAAACATCAAAAACATTAAAAACATCAAAAACATCAAAATCAACAAAATCATCAAAAACAACAAAATCTTAAAAACATCAAAAACATCGAAACATCAAAGAACATCAAATACATCAAAACATCAAAAACATCAAAAACATCAAAAACATCAAAAACATCAAAAACATCAAAAACATCAAAGACATCAAAAACATCAAAAACATCAAAAACATCAAAAACATCAAAAACATCAAAAACATCAAAAACATCAAAAACATCAAAAACATCAAAAACATCAAAAACATCAAAAACATCAAAAACATCAAAAACATCAAAAACATCAAAAAACATCAAAAACATCAAAAACATCAAAAACATCAAAAACATCAAAAACATCAAAAACATCAAAAACATCAAAAACATAAAAGACATTAGAAACATCAAAACTTCAAAAACATCAAAAACATCAAAACATCAAAGAACATCAAATACATCAAAAACATCAAAAACATCAAAAACATCAAAAACATCAAAAACATCAAAAACATCAAAAAACATCAAAAAGATGAAAAACATCAAAACATCACAAATATCAAAAACATCAAAACATCAAAATCATCAAAAACAGAAAAATCTTAAAAACATCGAAACATCAAGGAACATCAAAAACATCAAAAACATCAAAAACATCAAAAACATCAAAAACATCAAAAACATCAAAAACATCAAAAACATCAAAAACATCAAAAACATCAAAAACATCAAAACATTAAAAACATCAAAAACATCAAAAACAACAAAATCATCAAAAACAACAAAATCTTAAAAACATCAAAAAAACATCGATACATCAAAGAACATCAAATACATCAAAAACATCAAAAACATCAAAAACATCAAAAACATCAAAAACATCAAAAACATCAAAAACATCAAAAACATCAAAACATCAAAAACATCAAAACATCAAAGACATCAAAAACATCAAAAACATCAAAACATCAAAAACATCAAAAACATCAAAAACATCAAAAACATCAAAACATCAAAAACATCAAAAACATCAAAAACATCAAAAACATCAAAAACATCAAAAACATCAAAAACATCAAAAACATCAAAAACATCAAAAACATCAAAAACATCAAAAACATCAAAAAACATCAAAAACATCAAAGACATTAAAAACATCAAAAACATCAAAAACATCAAAAACATCAAAAACATCAAAAACATCAAAAACATCAAAACATCAAAAACATCAAAAACATCAAAAACATCAAAAACATCAAAACATCAAAAACATCAAAAACATCAAAGACATCAAAAACATCAAAAACATCAAAAACATCAAAACATCAAAAACATCAAAAACTTCAAAAACATCAAAAACATCAAAAACATCAAAAACATCAAAAACATCAAAAACATCAAAAACATCAAAAACATCAAAAACATCAAAAAACATCAAAAACATAAAAGACATTAGAAACATCAAAAACTTCAAAAACATCAAAAACATCGAAACATCAAAGAACATCAAATACATCAAAAACATCAAAAACATCAAAAACATCAAAAACATCAAAAACATCAAAAAGATGAAAAACATCAAAAACATCACAAATATCAAAAACATCAAAAACATCAAAACATCAAAATCATCAAAAAACAGAAAAATCTTAAAAACATCGAAACATCAAGGAACATCAAAAATATCAAAATCATCAAAAACAGCAAAATCTTAAAAACATCAAAAACATTAAAAGCATCAAAAACATCAAAAACATCAAAAACATCAAAAACATCAAAAACATCAAAAACATTAAAAACATCAAAAACATCAAAATCAACAAAATCATCAAAAACAACAAAATCTTAAAAACATCAAAAACATCGAAACATCAAAGAACATCAAATACATCAAAAACATCAAAAACATCAAAAACATCAAAAACATCAAAAACATCAAAAACATCAAAGACATCAAAAACATCAAAAACATCAAAAACATCAAAACATCAAAAACATCAAAAACATCAAAAACATCAAAAACATCAAAAACATCAAAAAACATCAAAAACATCAAAAACATAAAAACATCAAAAACATCAAAAACATCAAAAACATCAAAAACATCAAAACATCAAAACATCAAAAACATCAAAAACATCAAAAACATCAAAAAACATCAAAAACATAAAAGACATTAGAAACATCAAAAACTTCAAAAACATCAAAAACATCGAAACATCAAAGAACATCAAATACATCAAAAACATCAAAAACATCAAAACATCAAAAACATCAAAAACATCAAAAACATCAAAAACATCAAAAACATCAAAAACATCAAAAACATCAAAAACATCAAAAACATCAAAAACATCAAAACATTAAAAACATCAAAAACATCAAAAACAACAAAATCATCAAAAACAACAAAATCTTAAAAACATCAAAAACATCGATACATCAAAGAACATCAAATACATCAAAAACATCAAAAACATCAAAAACATCAAAAACATCAAAAACATCAAAAACATCAAAAACATCAAAAACATCAAAAACATCAAAAACATCAAAGACATCAAAAACATCAAAAACATCAAAAACATCAAAAACATCAAAAACATCAAAAACATCAAAAACATCAAAAACATCAAAATATCAAGAACATCAAAAACATCAAAAACAGCAAAATCTTAAAAACCTCAAAAACATCAAAACATCAAAGACATCAAAAACATCAAAAATATCAAAAACATCAAAAACATCAAAAACATCAAAAACATCAAAAACATCAAAAACATCAAAAACATCAAACACATCAAAAACATCAAAACATCAAAAACATCAAAAACATCAAAAACATCAAAATCATCAAAAAAGCAAAATCTTAAAAACATCAAAAACATCAAAAACATCAAAAACATCAAAAACATCAAAAACATCAAAAACATCAAAACATCAAAACATCAAAAACATCAAAAACATCAAAATATCAAAAACATCAAAACATCAAAAACATCAAAAACATGAAAAACATCAAACCACCAAAAACATAAAAACATCAAAAACATCAAAACATAAAAACATAAAAAGATCAAAAACATCAAAAACATCAAAAACATCAAAAACATCAAAAAATCAAAAACATCCAAAACATCAAAATCATCAAAAACATCAAAAACATCAAAACATCAAAACATCAAAAACATCAAAAACATCAAAAACATCAAAACATAAAAAACATCAAAACATAAGAAACATAAAAAACATAAAAAACATCAAAAACATCAAAAACATAGAAAACATCAAAAACATCAAAAACATCAAAAACATCAAAAACACCAAAACATCAAAACATCAAAAACATTAAAAACATCAAAAACATCAAAAACATCAAAACATTAAAAACTTAAAAACATAAAAAAGATCAAAAACATCAAAAACATGAAAATCATCAAAAACATTAAAAACATCAAAAACATCAAAAACATCAAAAACATCAAAAATATCAAAAACATCAAAAACATCAAAAACATCAAAAACATCAAAAACATCAAAAACATCAAAAACATCAAAAACATCAAAAACATCAAAAACATCAAAAACATCAAAAACATCAAAAACATCAAAAACATCAAAAACATCAAAAAAATCAAAAACATCAAAAACATCAAAAACATCAAAAACATCAAAGACATCAAAAACATCAAAAACATCAAAAACATCAAAAACATCAAAAACATCAAAAACTTCAAAAACATCAAAAACATCAAAAACATCAAAAACATCAAAAACATCAAAAACATCAAAAACATCAAAAACATCAAAAACATCAAAAAACATCAAAAACATAAAAGACATTAGAAACATCAAAAACTTCAAAAACATCAAAAACATCGAAACATCAAAGAACATCAAATACATCAAAAACATCAAAAACATCAAAAACATCAAAAACATCAAAAACATCAAAAACATCAAAAAGATGAAAAACATCAAAAACATCACAAATATCAAAAACATCAAAAACATCAAAACATCAAAATCATCAAAAAACAGAAAAATCTTAAAAACATCGAAACATCAAGGAACATCAAAAATATCAAAAACATCAAAATCATCAAAAACAGCAAAATCTTAAAAACATCAAAAACATTAAAAGCATCAAAAACATCAAAAACATCAAAAACATCAAAAACATCAAAAACATCAAAAACATTAAAAACATCAAAAACATCAAAATCAACAAAATCATCAAAAACAACAAAATCTTAAAAACATCAAAAACATCGAAACATCAAAGAACATCAAATACATCAAAAACATCAAAAACATCAAAAACATCAAAAACATCAAAAACATCAAAAACATCAAAAACATCAAAGACATCAAAAACATCAAAAACATCAAAAACATCAAAAACATCAAAAACATCAAAAACATCAAAAACATCAAAAACATCAAAAACATCAAAAACATCAAAAACATCAAAAACATCAAAAACATCAAAAACATAAAAACATCAAAAAACATCAAAAACATCAAAAACATCAAAAACATCAAAAACATCAAAAACATCAAAAACATCAAAAACATCAAAAACATCAAAAAACATCAAAAACATAAAAGACATTAGAAACATCAAAAACTTCAAAAACATCAAAAACATCGAAACATCAAAGAACATCAAATACATCAAAAACATCAAAAACATCAAAAACATCAAAAACATCAAAAACATCAAAAACATCAAAAACATCAAAAACATCAAAAAGATGAAAAACATCAAAAACATCACAAATATCAAAAACATCAAAACATCAAAATCATCAAAAACAGAAAAATCTTAAAAACATCGAAACATCAAGGAACATCAAAAACATCAAAAACATCAAAAACATCAAAAACATCAAAAACATCAAAAACATCAAAAACATCAAAAACATCAAAAACATCAAAAACATTAAAAACATCAAAAACATCAAAAACAACAAAATCATCAAAAACAACAAAATCTTAAAAACATCAAAAACATCGATACATCAAAGAACATCAAATACATCAAAAACATCAAAAACATCAAAAACATCAAAAACATCAAAAACATCAAAAACATCAAAAACATCAAAAACATCAAAAACATCAAAAACATCAAAACATCAAAGACATCAAAAACATCAAAAACATCAAAAACATCAAAAACATCAAAAACATCAAAAACATCAAAAACATCAAAACATCAAAAACATCAAAAACATCAAAACATCAAAAACATCAAAACATCAAAACATCAAAAACATCAAAAACATCAAAAACATCAAAAACATCAAAAACATCAAAAACATCAAAAACATCAAAAACATCAAAAACATAAAAGACATTAAAAACATCAAAAACATCAAAAACATCAAAAACATCAAAAACATCAAAAACATCAAAAACATCAAAAACATCAAAACATCAAAAACATCAAAACATCAAAAACATCAAAACATCAAAAACATCAAAAACATCAAAAACATCAAAGACATCAAAAACATCAAAAACATCAAAAACATCAAAAACATCAAAAACATCAAAACTTCAAAAAACATCAAAAACATCAAAAACATCAAAAACATCAAAAACATCAAAAACATCAAAAACATCAAAAACATCAAAAACATCAAAAAACATCAAAAACATAAAAGACATCAGAAACATCAAAAACTTCAAAAACATCAAAACATCGAAACATCAAAGAACATCAAATACATCAAAACATCAAAAACATCAAAAACATCAAAAACATCAAAAACATCAAAAACATCAAAAACATCAAAAGATGAAAAACATCAAAAAACATCACAAATATCAAAAACATCAAAAACATCAAAACATCAAAATCATCAAAAAACAGAAAAATCTTAAAAACATCGAAACATCAAGGAACATCAAAATATCAAAAACATCAAAATCATCAAAAACAGCAAAATCTTAAAAACATCAAAAACATTAAAAGCATCAAAAACATCAAAAACATCAAAAACATCAAAAACATCAAAAACATCAAAAACATTAAAAACATCAAAAACATCAAAATCAACAAAATCATCAAAAACAACAAAATCTTAAAAACATCAAAAACATCGAAACATCAAAGAACATCAAATACATCAAAAACATCAAAAACATCAAAAACATCAAAAACATCAAAAACATCAAAAACATCAAAAACATCAAAAACATCAAAAACATCAAAAACATCAAAAACATCAAAAACATCAAAAACATCAAAAACATCAAAAACATCAAAAACATCAAAAACATCAAAAACATCAAAAACATCAAAAACATAAAAAACATCAAAAAACATCAAAAACATCAAAAACATCAAAAACATCAAAAACATCAAAAACATCAAAAACATCAAAAACATCAAAAACATCAAAAACATCAAAAAACATCAAAAACATAAAAGACATTAGAAACATCAAAAACTTCAAAAACATCAAAAACATCGAAACATCAAAGAACATCAAATACATCAAAAACATCAAAAACATCAAAAACATCAAAAACATCAAAAACATCAAAAACATCAAAAAGATGAAAAACATCAAAAACATCACAAATATCAAAAACATCAAAAACATCAAAACATCAAAATCATCAAAAACAGAAAAATCTTAAAAACATCGAAACATCAAGGAACATCAAAAACATCAAAAACATCAAAAACATCAAAAACATCAAAAACATCAAAAACATCAAAAACATCAAAAACATCAAAAACATTAAAAACATCAAAAACATCAAAACAACAAAATCATCAAAAACAACAAAATCTTAAAAAACATCAAAAACATCGATACATCAAAGAACATCAAATACATCAAAAACATCAAAAACATCAAAAACATCAAAAACATCAAAAACATCAAAAACATCAAAAACATCAAAAACATCAAAAACATCAAAAACATCAAAGACATCAAAAACATCAAAAACATCAAAACATCAAAAACATCAAAAACATCAAAAACATCACAAAAACATCAAAAACATCAAAACATCAAAAACATCAAAAACATCAAAAACATCAAAAACATCAAAAACATCAAAAACATCAAAAACATCAAAACATCAAAAACATCAAAAACATCAAAAACATCAAAAACATCAAAAACATCAAAAAACATCAAAACATAAAAGACATTAAAAACATCAAAAACATCAAAAACATCAAAACATCAAAAACATCAAAAACATCAAAAACATCAAAAACATCAAAAACATCAAAAACATCAAAAACATCAAAAACATCAAAAACATCAAAAACATCAAAAACATCAAAAACAACAAAACATCAAAAACATCAAAAAAATCAAAATATCGAAAACATCAAAAACATCAAACATCAAAAACATCCAAAACATCAAAAATATCAAAAACATCAAAAACATCAAAAACATCAAAAATCAAAAACATCAAAAACATCAAAACATCAAAAACATCAAAAACATCAAAGATCAAAAACATCAAAAACATCAAAACATCAAAAACATCAAATACATCAAAAACATCAAAAACATCAAAAACATCAAAAACATCAAAAACATCAAAAACAGCAAAAACAGCAAAAACATCAAAAACATCAAAAACATCAAAAACATCAAAAACATCAAAAACATCAAAAACATCAAAAATCAAAAACATCAAAAACATCAAAACATCAAAAACATCAAAAACATCAAAACATCAAAAACATCATAAACATCATAAACATCAAAAACATCAAAAACATCAAAAACATCAAAAACATCAAAAACATCAAAAACAGCAAAACATCAAAACATCAAAAACATCAAAAACATCAAAAACATCAAAAACATCAAAAACATCAAAAACATCAAAAACATCAAAAACATCAAAAACATCAAAAACATCAAAAACATCAAAAACATCAAAAACATCAAAAACATCAAAAACATCAAAAACATCAAAAACATCAAAAACATCAAAAACATCAAAAAACATCAAAAACATAAAAGACATTAAAAACATCAAAAACATCAAAAACATCAAAAACATCAAAAACATCAAAAACATCAAAAACATCAAAAACATCAAAAACATCAAAAACATCAAAAACATCAAAAACATCAAAAACATCAAAAACATCAAAAACATCGAAAACATCAAAAACATCAAAACATCAAAAAATCAAAAACATCAAAAACATCAAAAACATCAAAAACATCAAAAACATCAAAGACATCAAAAACATCAAAAACATCAAAAACATCAAAAACATCAAAAACATCAAAAACATCAAAAACATCAAAAACATCAAAAACATCAAAAACATCAAAAACATCAAAAACATCAAAAACATCAAAAACAACAAAAACATCAAAAACATCAAAAGACATCAAAAACATAAAAGACATTAGAAACATCAAAAACTTCAAAAACATCAAAAACATCGAAACATCAAAATCATCAAAAACAGAAAAATCTTAAAAACATCGAAACATCAAGGAACATCAAAAACATCAAAAACATCAAAAACATCAAAAACATCAAAAACATCAAAAAGATGAAAAACATCAAAAACATCACAAATATCAAAAACATCAAAAACATCAAAACATCAAAATCATCAAAAACAGAAAAATCTTAAAAACATCGAAACATCAAGGAACATCAAAAACATCAAAAACATCAAAAACATCAAAAACATCAAAAACATTAAAAACATCAAAAACATCAAAAACAACAAAATCATCAAAAACAACAAAATCTTAAAAACATCAAAAACATCGATACATCAAAGAACATCAAATACATCAAAAACATCAAAAACATCAAAAACATCAAAAACATCAAAAACATCAAAAACATCAAAGACATCAAAAACATCAAAAACATCAAAAACATCAAAAACATCAAAAACATCAAAAACATCAAAAACATCAAAAACATCAAAAACATCAAAAACATCAAAAACATCAAAAACATCAAAAACATCAAAAACATCAAAAACATCAAATACATCAAATACATCAAAAACATCAAAAACATCAAAAACATCAAAAACATCAAAAAGATGAAAAACATCAAAAACATCACAAATATCAAAAACATCAAAAACAGAAAAATCTTAAAAACATCGAAACATCAAGGAACATCAAAAATATCAAAAACATCAAAATCATCAAAAACAGCAAAATCTTAAAAACATCAAAAACATTAAAAGCATCAAAAACATCAAAAAGATCAAAAACATCAAAAACATCAAAAACATCAAAAACATCAAAAACATCAAAAACATTAAAAACATCAAAAACATCAAAAACAACAAAATCATCAAAAACAACAAAATCTTAAAAACATCAAAAACATCGAAACATCAAAGAACATCAAATACATCAAAAACATCAAAAACATCAAAAACATCAAAAACATCAAAAACATCAAAAACATCAAAAACATCAAAGACATCAAAAACATCAAAAACATCAAAAACATCAAAAACATCAAAAACATCAAAACATCAAAAACATCAAAAACATGAAAATTATCAGAAACATCAAAAACATCAAAAAACATCAAAAACATAAAAGACATTAGGAACATCAAAAATTTCAAAAACATCAAAAACATCAAAAACATTAAAAACATCAAAAACATCAAAAACATCAAAAACATCAAAAACATCAAAAACATCAAAATATATAAAACATCAAAAACATCAAAAACATCAAAAACATAACAACATCAAAAACATCAATAACATCAAAAGCATTAAAAACATTAAAAACATCAAAAACATCAAAAACATCAGAAACATAAAAAACATTAAAAACATCAAAAACATCAAGAACATCAAAAACATCAAAAACATAAAAACATCAAAAACATAAAAACATCAAAAACATCAAAAACATTAAAAACATCAAAATCATCAAAAAAAGCAAAAACATCAAAAACATCAAAAACATCAAAAACATCAAAAACATCAAACACATCAAAAACATCAAAAACATCAAAACCATCAAAAACATCAAAAACATCAAAATCATCAAAAAAAGCAAAATCTTAAAAACATCAAAAACATCAAAAACATCAAAAGCATTAAAAACATTAAAAACATCAAAAATATCAAAAACATCAAAAACATCAAAAACATCAAAAACATCAAAAACATCAAACACATCAAAAACATCAAAAACATCAAAACCATCAAAAACATCAAAAACATCAAAATCATCAAAAAAAGCAAAATCTTAAAAACATCAAAAACATCAAAAACATCAAAAACATCAAAAATATCAAACACATCAAAAACATCAAAAACATAAAAACATCAAAAACATAACAACATCAAAAACATCAATAACATCAAAAGCATTAAAAACATTAAAAACATCAAAAATATCAAAAACATCAAAAACATCAAAAACATCAAAAACATCAAAAACATCAAACACATCAAAAACATCAAAAACATCAAAACCATCAAAAACATCAAAAACATCAAAATCATCAAAAAAAGCAAAATCTTAAAAACATCAAAAACATCAAAAACATCAAAAACATCAAAAATATCAAAAACATCAAAACATCAAAAATATCAAAAACATGAAAAACATCAAAACCACCAAAAACATAAAAACATCAAAAACATCAAAAACATCAAAACATAAAAAACATAAAAAAGATCAAAAACATCAAAAACATCAAAAAATCAAAAACATCCAAAACATGAAAATCATCAAAAACATCAAAAACATCAAAACATCAAAACATCAAAAACATCAAAAACATTAAGATCATCAAAAACATCAAAAACATCAAAATATAAAAAACATCAAAACCACCAAAAACATAAAAACATCAAAAACATCAAAAACATCAAAAACATCAAAACATAAAAAACATAAAAAAGATCAAAAACATTAAAAACATCAAAAAATCAAAAACATCCAAAACATGAAAATCATCAAAAACATCAACAACATCAAAACATCAAAACATAAAAAACATCAAAATATATAAAACATCAAAAACATCAAAAAATCAAAAACATCCAAAACATGAAAATCATCAAAAACATCAAAAACATCAAAACATCAAAACATAAAAAACATCAAAAACATCAAAATATATAAAACATCAAAAACATCAAAAATATCAAAAACATGAAAAACATCAAAACCACCAAAAACATCAAAACATAAAAAACATAAAAAAGATCAAAAACATCAAAAACATCAAAAAATCAAAAACATCCAAAACATGAAAATCATCAAAATCATCAAAAACATCAAAACATCAAAACATCAAAAACATCAAAAACATTAAAAACATCACAAACATCAAAAACATCAAAATATAAAAAACATCAAAAACATCAAAACCATCAAAAATATCAAAAACATCAAAACATAAGAAACATAAAAATCATCAAAAACATCAAAATATATAAAACATCAAAAACATCAAAAACATCAAAAACATCAAAAACATCAAAAACATCAAAAACATCAAAACATCAAAACATCAAAAACATTAAAAACATCAAAAACATCAAAAACATCAAAACATTAAAAACTTAAAAACATAAAAAAGATAAAAACATCAAAAACATCAAAAAATCAAAAACATCAATAACATGAAAATCATCAAAAACATCAAAACATCAAAAACATCAAAAACATCAAAAACATTAAAAACATCAAAAACATCAAAAACATCAAAAACATCAAAAACATCAAAAACATCAAAAACATCAAAAACATCAAAAACATCAAAAACATCAAAAACATCAAAAACATCAAAAACATCAAAAACATCAAAAACATCAAAAACATCAAAAACATCAAAAACATCAAAAACATCAAAAACATCAAAAACATCAAAAACATCAAAAACATCAAAAATATCAAAAACAGCAAAAATATCAAAAACATCAAAAACATCAAAAACATCAAAAACATCAAAAAATCAAAAACATCAAATACATCAAAACATCAAAACATCAAAAACATTAAAAACATCAAAACCATCAAAAACATCAAAACATCAAAAACATCAAAAACATCAAAACATAAAAACATCAAAAACATCAAAAACATCAAAAACATCAAAAACATCAAAAACATCAAAACATCAAAAACATCAAAATATCAAAAACATCAAAAACATCAAAAACATCAAAAACATCAAAAAATCAAAAACATCAAAAACATCAAAAACATCAAAACATCAAAAACATCAAAAACATCAAAAGCATCAAAAACATCAAAAACATCAAAAACATCGAAAACATCAAAAACATCAAAAACATCAAAAAAAACAAAAACATCAAAAACATCAAAAACATCAAAAACATCAAAAACATTAAAAATATCTAAATCATCAAAACATCAAAACATCAAAAATATCTAAAACATAAAAAACATAAAAAACATCAAAAACATCAAAAAATCAAAAACATCAATAACATGAAAATCATCAAAAACATCAAAACATCAAAACATCAAAAACATCAAAAACATTAAAAACATCAAAAACATCAAAAACATCAAAAACATCAAAAACATCAAAAACATCAAAAACATCAAAAACATCAAAACATCAAAACATCAAAACATCAAAAACATCAAAAACATCAAAAACATCGAAAACATCAAAAACATCAAAACATAAAAAACATCAAAAACAAAAAAAAACATCAAAAACATGAAAATCATCAAAAACATCAAAAACATCAAAACATATAAAACATCAAAAACATCAAAAACATCAAAAACATCAAAAACATCAAAAACATCAAAAACATCAAAAACATCAAAACATCAAAAACATTAAAAACTTAAAAACATTAAAAATATCAAAAACAGCAAAAACATCAAAAACATCAAAAACATCAAAAACATCAAAAACATCAAATACATCAAAACATCAAAAACATTAAAAATATCTAAATCATCAAAACATCAAAACATCAAAAATATCTAAAACATAAAAAACATAAAAAACATAAAAAAGATCAAAAACATCAAAAACATCAAAAACATCAAAACATCAAAAACATCAAAAACATCAAAAACATCAAAAACATCAAAAACATCAAAAACATCACAAACATCAAAAACATCAAAAACATCAAAAACATCAAAAACATCAAAAACATCAAAAACATTAAAAACTTAAAAACATTAAAAACATCAAAAACATCAAAACATCAAAAACATCAAAAACATCAAAACATAAAAACATCAAAAACATCAAAAACATCAAAAACATCAAAAACATCAAAAACATCAAAAACATCAAAAACATCAAAACATCAAAACATCAAAAACATCAAAAACATCAAAAACATCAAAAACATCAAAAACATCAAAAATATCAAAAACAGCAAAAACATCAAAAACATCAAAAACATCAAAAACATCAAAAACATCAAATACATCAAAACATCAAAACATCAAAAACATTAAAAACTTAAAAACATCAAAAACATCAAAAACATCAAAACATCAAAAACATCATTAAAAACTTAAAAACATTAAAAACATCAAAAACATCAAAACATCAAAACATCAAAAACATCAAAACATAAAAACATCAAAAACATCAAAAACATCAAAAACATCGAAAACATCAAAAACATCAAAAACATCAAAAACATCAAAAACATCAAAAACATCAAAAACATCAAAAACATCAAAAATATCAAAAACAGCAAAAATATCAAAAATATCAAAAACATCAAAAACATCAAAAACATCAAAAACATCAAAACATCAAAACATCAAAACATCAAAAACATTAAAAACTTAAAAACATCAAAAACAACAAAAACATCAAAACATCAAAAACATCAAAAACATCAAAACATAAAAACATCAAAAACATCAAAAACATCAAAAACATCAAAAACATCAAAAACATCAAAAACATCAAAAACATCAAAAACATCAAAAACATCAAAAACATCAAAAACATCAAAAACATCAAAAACATCAAAAACATCGAAAACATCAAAAACATCGAAAACATCAAAAGCATCAAAAATATCAAAAACATCAAAAACATCGAAAACATCGAAAACATCAAAAACATCAAAAACATCAAAAACATCAAAAACATCAAAAACATCAAAAACATCAAAAACATCAAAAACATCAAAAACATCAAAAACATCAAAAACATCAAAAACATCAAAAACATCAAAAACATCAAAAACATCAAAAACATCAAAACATCAAAAACATCAAAACATCAAAAACATTAAAAACTTAAAAACATTAAAAACATCAAAAACATCAAAACATCAAAAACATCAAAAACATCACAAACATCAAAAACATCAAAATATAAAAAAACATCAAAAACATCAAAAACATCAAAACCATCAAAAATATCAAAAACACCAAAACATAAGAAACATAAAAAACATAGAAAACATCAAAATATATAAAACATCAAAAACATCAAAAACATCAAAAACATCAAAAACATCAAAAACATCAAAAACATCAAAACATCAAAACATCAAAAACATTAAAAACATCAAAAACATCAAAAACATCAAAAACATCAAAAACATCAAAAACATCAAAAACATCAAAACATTAAAAACTTAAAAACATAAAAAAGATCAAAAACATCAAAAACATCAAAAACATCAAAAACATCAAAAACATCAAAAACATCAAAAACATCAAAAACATCAAAAACATCAAAAACATCAAAAACATCAAAAGCATCAAAAACATCAAAAACATCAAAAACATCAAAAATATCAAAAACAGCAAAAATATCAAAAACATCAAAAACATCAAAAAAATCAAAAACATCAAATACATCAAAACATCAAAACATCAAAAACATTAAAAACTTAAAAACATCAAAAACATCAAAAACATCAAAACATCAAAAACATCAAAAACATCAAAACATAAAAACATCAAAAACATCAAAAACATCAAAAACATCAAAAACATCAAAAACATCAAAAACATCAAAAACATCAAAAACATCAAAAACATCAAAAACATCAAAAACATCGAAAACATCAAAAGCATCAAAAACATCAAAAACATCGAAAACATCGAAAACATCGAAAACATCAAAAACATCAAAAACATCAAAAACATCAAAAACATCAAAAACATCAAAAACATCAAAAACATCAAAAACATCAAAAACATTAAAAATATCTAAATCATCAAAACATCAAAAATATCTAAAACTTAAAAAACATAAAAAAGATCAAAAACATCAAAAACATCAAAAACATCAAAAACATCAAAAACATCAAAAACATCAAAAACATCAAAAACATCAAAAACATCAAAAACATCAAAAACATCAAAAACATCAAAAACATCGAAAACATCAAAACATCAAAACATCAAAAACATCAAAAACATCAAAAACATCGAAAACATCAAAAACATCAAAAACATCAAAAACATCAAAAACATCAAAAACATTAAAAACATCACAAACATCAAAAACATCAAAACATCAAAAACATCAAAAACATCAAAAACATCAAAAACATCAAAAACATCAAAAACATCAAAAACATCAAAAACATCAAAAACATCAAAAACATCAAAAACATCAAAAACATCAAAAACATCAAAACATCAAAAACATTAAAAACTTAAAAACATTAAAAACATCAAAACATCAAAAACATCAAAACATAAAACCATCAAAAACATCAAAAACATCAAAAACATCCAAAACATCAAAAACATCCAAAACATCAAAAATATCAAAATCAAAAACATTAAGAACATCAAAATCATCAAAACATCAAAAACATCAAAAAAATCAAAACATCAAAAACATCAAAACATTAAAAACTAAATAACATCAAAAACATCAAAAACAACAAAAACATCAAAAATATCAAAAACATCAAAAACATCAAAAACATCAAAAACATCAAAACATCAAAACATCAAAAACATTAAAAACATCAAAAACATCAAAAACATCAAAAACATCAAAACATTAAAAACTTAAAAACATAAAAAAGATCAAAAACATCAAAAACATCAAAAAATCAAAAACATCAATAACATGAGAATCATCAAAAACATCAAAAACATCAAAACATCAAAACATCAAAAACATCAAAAACATTAAAAACATCAAAAACATCAAAAACATCAAAAACATCAAAAACATCAAAAACATCAAAAACATCAAAAACATCAAAAACATCAAAAACATCAAAAATATCAAAAACAGCAAAAACATCAAAAACATCAAAAAAATCAAAAACATCAAATACATCAAAACATCAAAAACATTAAAAACTTAAAAACATCAAAAACATCAAAAACATCAAAACATCAAAAACATCAGAAACATCAAAACATAAAAACATCAAAAACATCAAAAACATCAAAAACATCAAAAACATCAAAAACATCAAAAACATCAAAAACATCAAAAACATCAAAAACATCAAAAACATCAAAAACATCAAAAACATCAAAACATCGAAAACATCAAAAGCATCAAAAACATCAAAAACATCGAAAACATCGAAAACATCGAAAACATCAAAAACATCAAAAACATCAAAAACATCAAAAACATCAAAAACATCAAAAACATCAAAAACATCAAAAACATCAAAAACATCAAAAACATCAAAAACATCAAAAACATCAAAAACATTAAAAATATCTAAATCATCAAAACATCAAAAATATCTAAAACATAAAAAACATAAAAAAGATCAAAAACATCAAAAACATCAAAAACATCAAAAACATCAAAAACATCAAAAACATCAAAAACATCAAAACATCAAAACATCAAAAACATCAAAAACATCAAAAACATCGAAAACATCAAAAACATCAAAAACATCAAAAACATCAAAAACATTAAAAACATCACAAACATCAAAGACATCAAAACATCAAAAACATCAAAAACATCAAAAACATCAAAAACATCAAAAACATCAAAAACATCAAAAACATCAAAAACATCAAAAACATCAAAAACATCAAAAACATCAAAAACATCAAAACATCAAAAACATTAAAAACTTAAAAACATTAAAAACATCAAAACATCAAAAACATCAAAACATAAAACCATCAAAAACATCAAAAACATCCAAAACATCCAAAACATCAAAAACATCCAAAACATCAAAAATATCAAAATCAAAAACATTAAGAACATCAAAATCATCAAAACATCAAAAACATCAAAAAATCAATACATCAAAAACATCAAAAACATCAAAACATCAAAAACATTAAAAACTAAATAACATCAAAAACATCAAAAACAACAAAAACATCAAAAATATCAAAAACATCAAAAACATCAAAAACATCAAAAACATCAAAACATCAAAAACATCAAAACATAAAAACATTAAAAACATCAAAAACATCAAAAACATCAAAAAGATCAAAAACATCAAAACATCAAAAACATCAAAACATAAAAAAATTAAAAACATCAAATACGTTAAAACGTCAAAGCATCAAAAACATCAAAAACATCAAAAACATCAAAAACATCAAATACATCAAAAACATCAAAAACATCAAAAACATCAAAAACATCAAAAACATCAAAAACATCAAAAACATCAAAGCATCAAAAACATCAAAGCATCAAAAACATCAAAAACATCAAAAACATCAAAAACATCGAAAAAATCAAAAGCATCAATAACATCAAAATCATCGAAAACATCGAAAACATCAAAAACATCAAAATTATCAAAAACATCAAAAACATCAAAAACATCAAAAACATCAAAAACATCAAAAACATCAAAAACATCAAAAACATCAAAAACATCAAAAATATCAAAAATATCAAAAACATCAAAAACATCAAAAACATCAAAACATCAAAAACATCAAAACATAAAAACATTAAAAACATCAAAAACATCAAAAACATCAAAAACATCAAAAACATCAAAAACATCAAAACATCAAAACATCAAAAACATCAAAAACATCAAAAACATCGAAAACATCAAAAACATCAAAAACATCAAAAACATCAAAAACATTAAAAACATCACAAACATCAAAAACATCAAAACATCAAAAACATCAAAAACATCAAAAACATCAAAAACATCGAAAAAATCAAAAGCATCAATAACATCAAAATCATCGAAAACATCGAAAACATCAAAAACATCAAAATTATCAAAAACATCAAAACATCAAAAACATCAAAAACATCAAAAACATCAAAAACATCAAAAACATCAAAAACATCAAAAACATCAAAAATATCAAAAATATCAAAAACATCAAAAACATCAAAAACATCAAAACATCAAAAACATCAAAACATAAAAACATTAAAAACATCAAAACATCAAAAACATCAAAAACATCAAAACATCAAAAACATCAAAACATCAAAACATCAAAAACATCAAAAACATCAAAACATCAAAAACATCAAAAACATCAAAAACATCAAAAACATCAAAACATCAAAAACATTAAAAACTTAAAAACATTAAAAACATCAAAACATCAAAAACATCAAAACATAAAACCATCAAAAACATCAAAAACATCAAAAACATCCAAAACATCAAAAACATCCAAAACATCAAAAATATCAAAATCAAAAACATTAAGAACATCAAAATCATCAAAACATCAAAAACATCAAAAAATCAAAACATCAAAAACATCAAAACATTAAAAACTAAATAACATCAAAAACATCAAAAACAACAAAAACATCAAAAATATCAAAAACATCAAAAACATCAAAAACATCAAAAACATCAAAACATCAAAACATCAAAAACATTAAAAACATCAAAAACATCAAAAACATCAAAAACATCAAAACATTAAAAACTTAAAAACATAAAAAAGATCAAAAACATCAAAAACATCAAAAAATCAAAAACATCAATAACATGAGAATCATCAAAAACATCAAAAACATCAAAACATCAAAACATCAAAAACATCAAAAACATTAAAAACATCAAAAACATCAAAAACATCAAAAACATCAAAAACATCAAAACATCAAAAACATCAAAAACATCAAAAACATCAAAAACATCAAAAATATCAAAAACAGCAAAAACATCAAAAACATCAAAAAAATCAAAAACATCAAATACATCAAAACATCAAAAACATTAAAAACTTAAAAACATCAAAAACATCAAAAACATCAAAACATCAAAAACATCAGAAACATCAAAACATAAAAACATCAAAAACATCAAAAACATCAAAACATCAAAAACATCAAAAACATCAAAAACATCAAAAACATCAAAAACATCAAAAACATCAAAAACATCAAAAACATCAAAAACATCAAAAACATCGAAAACATCAAAAGCATCAAAAACATCAAAAACATCGAAAACATCGAAAACATCGAAAACATCAAAAACATCAAAAACATCAAAAACATCAAAAACATCAAAAACATCAAAAACATCAAAAACATCAAAAACATCAAAAACATCAAAAACATCAAAAACATCAAAAACATCAAAAACATCAAAAACATTAAAAATATCTAAATCATCAAAACATCAAAAATATCTAAAACATAAAAAACATAAAAAGATCAAAAACATCAAAAACATCAAAAACATCAAAAACATCAAAACATCAAAAACATCAAAAACATCAAAACATCAAAACATCAAAAACATCAAAACATCAAAAACATCGAAAACATCAAAAACATCAAAAACATCAAAAACATCAAAAACATTAAAAACATCACAAACATCAAAGACATCAAAACATCAAAAACATCAAAACATCAAAAACATCAAAAACATCAAAAACATCAAAAACATCAAAAACATCAAAAACATCAAAAACATCAAAAACATCAAAAACATCAAAAACATCAAAACATCAAAAACATTAAAAACTTAAAAACATTAAAAACATCAAAACATCAAAAACATCAAAACATAAAACCATCAAAAACATCAAAAACATCCAAAACATCCAAAACATCAAAAACATCCAAAACATCAAAAATATCAAAATCAAAAACATTAAGAACATCAAAATCATCAAAACATCAAAAACATCAAAAAAATCAATACATCAAAAACATCAAAACATCAAAAACATTAAAAACTAAATAACATCAAAAACATCAAAAACAACAAAAACATCAAAAATATCAAAAACATCAAAAACATCAAAAACATCAAAAACATCAAAACATCAAAAACATCAAAACATAAAAACATTAAAAACATCAAAAACATCAAAAACATCAAAAAGATCAAAAACATCAAAACATCAAAAACATCAAAAAACAAAAAAATTAAAAACATCAAATACGTTAAAACGTCAAAGCATCAAAAACATCAAAAACATCAAAAACATCAAAAACATCAAATACATCAAAAACATCAAAACATCAAAAACATCAAAAACATCAAAAACATCAAAAACATCAAAAACATCAAAGCATCAAAAACATCAAAGCATCAAAAAACATCAAAAACATCAAAAACATCAAAAACATCGAAAAAATCAAAAGCATCAATAACATCAAAATCATCGAAAACATCGAAAACATCAAAAACATCAAAATTATCAAAAACATCAAAAACATCAAAAACATCAAAAACATCAAAAACATCAAAAACATCAAAAACATCAAAAACATCAAAAACATCAAAAATATCAAAAATATCAAAAACATCAAAAACATCAAAAACATCAAAACATCAAAAACATCAAAACATAAAAACATTAAAAACATCAAAAACATCAAAAACATCAAAAACATCAAAAACATCAAAAACATCAAAAAGATCAAAAACATCAAAACATCAAAAACATCAAAACATAAAAAAATCAAAAACGTCAAAACGTCAAAGCATCAAAAACATCAAAAACCTCAAAAACAACAAAAACCAATAAAAAATATCAAAAACAACAAAAACATCAAAACATCAAAAACATCAAAACATAAAAACATTAAAAACATCAAAAACATCAAAAACATCAAAAACATCAAAAAGATCAAAAACATCAAAACATCAAAAACATCAAAACATAAAAAAATCAAAAACATCAAAAACGTCAAAACGTCAAAGCATCAAAAACATCAAAACATCAAATACATCAAAAACATCAAAACATCAAAAACATCAAAAACATCAAAAACATCAAAAACATCAAAAACATCAAAAACATCAAAAACATCAAAAACATCAAAGCATCAAAAACATCAAAGCATCAAAAACATCAAAAACATCAAAAACATCAAAAACATCAAAAACATCAAAAACATCAAAAACATCAAAAACATCAAAACATCAAAAATATTAAAAACTAAAAAACATGAATAACATGAAAAACATGAAAAACATCAAAAACATCAAAAACATCAAAAACATCAAAACATCAAAAATATTAAAAATTAAAAAACATGAAAAACATCAAATACATCAAAAACATCTAAAACTTCGAAAATAAAAATACATCAAAAAAATTAAAAACATGAAAAACATCAACAACATCAAAAACATCAAAAACATCAAAAACATCAAAAACATCAAAAACATCAAAGCATCAAAAACATCAAAAACATCAAAAACATCAAAAACATCAAAACCATTAAAAACATCAAAAACATCAAAACATCAAAAACATCAAAAACATGAAAAACATCAAAACATTAAAACATCAAAAACATCAAAAAAATCAAAAACATCAAAAACGTCAAAAACATCAAAAACATCAAAACATCAAAAATATTAAAAACTAAAAAAACATGAAAAAGATCAAATACATCAAAAACATCTAAAACAGCAAAAACAAAAAAACATCAAAAATAAAAAAACATCAAAACGTCAAAAACATCAAAACATAAAAACATCAAAAACATCAAAAACATCAAAGCATCAAAAACATCAAAAACATCAAAGACATCAAAAACACCAAAAACACCAAAAACATAAAAATCATCAAAAACATCAAAAACATCAAAAATATCAAAAACATCAAAAAACATCAAAAACATCAAAAACATCATAAACATCAAAAACATCAAAAATATCAAAAACATCAAAAACATCAAAAACATCAAAAACATCAAAAACACCAAAAACATCAAAAACATCAAATACATCAAAAACATCAAAAACATCAAAAACATCCAAAACATCAAAAACATTAAAAACATCAAAACCATCAAAACATTAAAAACATCAATAACATCAAAAACATCAAAAACATCAAACAAATCAAAAACATCAAAAACATCAAAAACATCAAAAACATCAAAAACATCAAAAACTTCAAAAACATCAAAAACATCAAAAACATCAAAAACATCAAAAACTTCAAAAACATCAAAAACATCAAAAACATCAAAAATATTAAAAACTAAAAAACATGAAAAACATGAAAAACATCAAAAACATCAAAAACATCAAAAACATCAAAAACATTAAAAACATCAAAAACATCAAAATCATCAAAAACATTAAAAACATCAAAACCATCAAAACATTAAAAACATCAATAACATCAAAAACATCAAAAACATCAAACAAATCAAAAACATCAAAAACATCAAAAACATCAAAAACTTCAAAAACATCAAAAACATCAAAAACATCAAAAACATCAAAAACTTCAAAAACATCAAAAACATCAAAAACATCAAAAATATTAAAAACTAAAAAACATGAAAAACATCAAAAACATCAAAAACATCAAAAATATTAAAAACTAAAAAACATGAAAAACATGAAAAACATCAAAAACATCAAAAACATCAAAACATCAAAAATATTAAAAACTAAAAAACATGAAAAACATGAAAAACATCAAAAACATGAAAAACATGAAAAACATCTAAAACATCGAAAACAAAAAAACATCGAAAAAAATTAAAAACATGAAAAACATCAAGAACATCAAAAACATCAAAAACATCAAAACAAAAAAAACATCAAAAACATCAAAAACATCAAAAAATCAAAAACATCAAAATCATCAAAAACATCAAAAACATCAAAACCATCAAAAACATCAAAAACATCAAAAACATCAAAAACATCAAAACATCAAAACATCAAAAACATCAAAAAAATCAAAAACATCAAAACTTCAAAAACATCAAGAATATTAAAAACTAAAAAACATGAAAAATATTAAAAACTAAAAAACATGAAAAAGATCAAATACATCAAAAACATCTAAAACAGCAAAAACAAAAAAACATCAAAAACATCAAAACATAAAAACATCAAAAACATCAAAAACATCATAAACATCAAAAACATCAAAAACATCAAAAACATCAAAAACATCAAAAACATCAAAAACATCAAAAACATCAAAAACATCAAAAACATCAAAAACATCAAAAACATTAAAAACATTAAAAACATCAAAAACATCAAAAACATCAAAAACATCAAAAACATCAAAAACATCAAAAACATCAAAAACATCAAAAATATGAAAAACATCAAAACATCAAAAACATCAAAAACATCAAAAACATCAAAAACATCAAAAACATCAAAAACATCAAAAACATCAAAAACATCAAAAACCTCAAAAACATTAAAAACATTAAAAACATCAAAAACATCAAAAACATCAAAAACATCAAAAACATCAAAAACATCAAAAACATTAAAAACATCAAAAACATCAAAAACATCAAAAACATCAAAAACATCAAAAACATCAAAAACATCAAAAACATTAAAAACATCAAAAATATTAAAAACATCAAAACATCAAAAACATCAAAAACATCAAAAACATCAAAATCATCAAAAACATCAAAAACATCAAAAACATTAAAAACATCAAAACCATCAAAAACATTAAAAACATCAAAAATATTAAAAACATCAAAACATCAAAAACATCAAGAACATCAAAAACATCAAAAACATCAAAAACATCAAAACATCAAAAACATCAAAACATCCAAAACTTCAAAAACATCAAAACCATCAAAAACATCAAAAACATCAAAAACATCAAAAACATCAAAAACATCAAAAACATCAAAAACATCAAAAACATCAAAAACATCAAAAACATCAAAAACATCAAAAACATCAAAAACATCAAAAACATCAAAAACATCCAAAACATCAAAAACATCAAAAACATCAAAAACATCAAAAACATCAAAAACATCAAAAACATCAAAAACATCAAAAACATCAAAAACATCAAAGACATCAAAAACATCAAAAACATCAAAAACATCAAAAACATCAAGAACATCAAAAACATCAAAAACATCAATAACATCAAAAACATCAAAAACATCAAAACCATCAAAACATTAAAAACATCAATAACATCAAAAACATCAAACAAATCAAAAACATCAAAAACATCAAAAACATCGAAAACATCAAAAACATCATGAACATCAAAAACATCGAGACATCAAAACATCAAAAACATCAAAACCATCAAAAACTTCAAAAACATCAAACACATCAAAAACATCAAAAACATTAAAAATTTCAAAATTCTCAAAACATTAAAAACATCAATCACATTAAAAACATCAAAAACTTCAAAAAACATCAAAAACATCAAAAACATCAAAAACATCAAGAACATCAAAAACATCAAAACCTAAAAACATCAAAAACATCAAAAAAATCAAAATCATCAAAAACATCAAAACATCAAAACATCAAAAACATTAAAAACTAAAAAACATCAAAAACATGAAAAACATCAAATATATCAAAAACATCTAAAACATCAAAAACATCAAAAACATCAAAACATCAAAAAAAAATAAGAACATGAAAAACATTAAAAAAAAAACATCAAAAACATCAAAAACATCAAAAACATCAAAAACCTCAAAAACATCAAAAACATCAAAAACATCAAAAACACCAAAACATCAAAAACATCAAAAACATCAAAAACATCAAAAACATCAAACACATCAAAAACATTAAAAACATCAAAACCATCAAAAACATTAAAAACATCGAAAATATTAAAAACATCAAAACATCAAAAACATCAAGAACATCAAAAACATCAAAAACATCAAAAACATCAAAAACATCAAAAACATCCAAAACTTCAAAAACATCAAAACCATCAAAAACATCAAAATCATCAAAAACATCAAAAACATCAAAAACATCAAAAACATCAAAAACATCAAAAACATCAAAAACATCAAAAACATCAAAAACATCAAAAACATCAAAAACATCCAAAACATCAAAAACATCAAAAACATCAAAAACATCAAAAACATCAAAAACATCAAAAACATCAAAAACATCAAAAACATCAAAGACATCAAAAACATCAAAAACATCAAAAACATCAAAAACATCAAAAACATCAAAAACATCAAAAACATCAAAAACATCAAAAACATCAAAAACATCAAAATCATCAAAAACATCAAAAACATCAAAATCATCAAAAACATCAAAACCATCAAAACATTAAAAACATCAATAACATCAAAAACATCAAACAAATCAAAAACATCAAAAACATCAAAAACATCGAAAACATCAAAAACATCATGAACATCAAAAACATCAAAAACATCAAAAACATCGAAACATCAAAACATCAAAAACATCAAAACCATCAAAAACTTCAAAAACATCAAACACATCAAAAACATCAAAAACATTAAAAATTTCAAAATTCTCAAAACATTAAAAACATCAATCACATTAAAAACATCAAAAACTTCAAAAAACATCAAAAACATCAAAAACATCAAAAACATCAAGAACATCAAAAACATCAAAACCTAAAAACATCAAAAACATCAAAAAAATCAAAATCATCAAAAACATCAAAACATCAAAACATCAAAACATCAAAAACATTAAAAACTAAAAAACATCAAAAACATGAAAAACATCAAATATATCAAAAACATCTAAAACATCAAAAACATCAAAAACATCAAAACATCAAAAAAAATAAGAACATGAAAAACATTAAAAAAAACATCAAAAACATCAAAAACATCAAAAACATCAAAAACATCAAAAACATCAAAAACACCAAAACATCAAAAACATCAAAAACATCAAAAACATCAAAAACATCAAAAACATCAAACACATCAAAAACATTAAAAACATCAAAACCATCAAAAACATTAAAAACATCGAAAATATTAAAAACATCAAAACATCAAAAACATCAAGAACATCAAAAACATCAAAAACATCAAAAACATCAAAAACATCAAAAACATCAAAAACATCCAAAACATCAAAAACATCAAAACCATCAAAAACATCAAAAACATCAAAAACATCAAAAACATCAAAAACATCAAAAACATCAAAAACATCAAAAACATCAAAAACATCAAAAACATCAAAAACATCAAAAACATCCAAAACATCAAAAACATCAAAAACATCAAAAACATCAAAAACATCAAAAACATCAAAAACATCAAAAACATCAAAAACATCAAAAACATCAAAGACATCAAAAACATCAAAAACATCAAAAACATCAAAAACATCAAAAACATCAATAACATCAAAAACATCAAAAACATCAAAAACATCAAAATCATCAAAAACATCAAAAACATCAAAATCATCAAAAACATCAAAACCATCAAAACATTAAAAACATCAATAACATCAAAAACATCAAACAAATCAAAAACATCAAAAACATCAAAAACATCGAAAACATCAAAAACATCATGAACATCAAAAACATCAAAAACATCAAAAACATCGAAACATCAAAACATCAAAAACATCAAAACCATCAAAAACTTCAAAAACATCAAACACATCAAAAACATCAAAAACATTAAAAATTTCAAAATTCTCAAAACATTAAAAACATCAATCACATTAAAAACATCAAAAACTTCAAAAAACATCAAAAACATCAAAAACATCAAAAACATCAAGAACATCAAAAACATCAAAACCTAAAAACATCAAAAACATCAAAAAAATCAAAATCATCAAAAACATCAAAACATCAAAACATCAAAACATCAAAAACATTAAAAACTAAAAAACATCAAAAACATGAAAAACATCAAATATATCAAAAACATCTAAAACATCAAAAACATCAAAAACATCAAAACATCAAAAAAAAATAAGAACATGAAAAACATTAAAAAAAAACATCAAAAACATCAAAAACATCAAAAACATCAAAAACATCAAAAACATCAAAAACATCAAAAACACCAAAACATCAAAAACATCAAAAACATCAAAAACATCAAAAACATCAAAAACATCAAAAACATCAAACACATCAAAAACATTAAAAACATCAAAACCATCAAAAACATTAAAAACATCGAAAATATTAAAAACATCAAAACATCAAAAACATCAAGAACATCAAAAACATCAAAAACATCAAAAACATCAAAAACATCCAAAACTTCAAAAACATCAAAACCATCAAAAACATCAAAATCATCAAAAACATCAAAAACATCAAAAACATCAAAAACATCAAAAACATCAAAAACATCAAAAACATCCAAAACATCAAAAACATCAAAAACATCGAAAACATCAAAAACATCAAAAACATCAAAAACATCAAAAACATCAAAGACATCAAAAACATCAAAACATCAAAAACATTAAAAACTAAAAAACATCAAAAACATGAAAAACATCAAATACATCAAAAACATCAAAAACATCAAAAACATCAAAAACATCAAAAACATCAAAAACATCAAAATCATCAAAAACATCAAAAACATCAAAAACATCAAAAGCATCAAAAACATCAAAAACATCAAAAACATCAAAAACATCAAACACATCAAAAACATTAAAAACATCAAAACCATCAAAAACATTAAAAACATCGAAAATATTAAAAACATCAAAACATCAAAAACATCAAGAACATCAAAAAAAATCAAAAACATCAAAAACATCAAAAACATCCAAAACTTCAAAAACATCAAAACCATCAAAAACATCAAAATCATCAAAAACATCAAAAACATCAAAAACATCAAAAACATCAAAAACATCAAAAACATCCAAAACATCCAAAACATCAAAAACATCAAAAACATCAAAAACATCAAAAACATCAAAAACATCAAAAACATCAAAGACATCAAAAACATCAAAAACATCAAAAACATCAAAAACATCAAAAACATCAAAAACATCAATAACATCAAAAACATCAAAAACATCAAAAACATCAAAATCATCAAAAACATCAAAACCATCAAAACATTAAAAACATCAATAACATCAAAAACATCAAACAAATCAAAAACATCAAAAACATCAAAAACATCGAAAACATCAAAAACATCATGAACATCAAAAACATCAAAAACATCAAAAACATCGAAACATCAAAACATCAAAAACATCAAAAACATCAAAACCATCATAAACTTCAAAAACATCAAACACATCAAAAACATCAAAAACATTAAAAATTTCAAAATTCTCAAAACATTAAAAACATCAATCACATTAAAAACATCAAAAACTTCAAAAAACATCAAAAACATCAAAAACATCAAAAACATCAAGAACATCAAAAACATCAAAAACATCAAAACCTAAAAACATCAAAAACATCAAAAAAATCAAAATCATCAAAAACATCAAAACATCAAAACATCAAAAACATTAAAAACTAAAAAACATCAAAAACATGAAAAACATCAAATATATCAAAAACATCTAAAACATCAAAAACATCAAAACATCAAAAAAAAATAAGAACATGAAAAACATTAAAAAAAAACATCAAACACATCAAAAACAATAAAAATATCAAAATCATCAAAACATTAAAAACATCAATAACATCAAAAACATCAAAAACATCAAAAACATCAAAAACATCAAAAACATCAAAAACATCAAAAACATCAAAAACACCAAAACATCAAAAACATCAAAAACATTAAAAACATCAAAAACATCAAAAACATCAAAAACATCAAACACATCAAAAACATCAAAAACATCAAAAACATCAAAAACATCAAAAACATCAAAAACATCAAAGACATCAAAAACATCAAAACATCAAAAACATTAAAAACTAAAAAACATCAAAAACATGAAAAACATCAAATACATCAAAAACATCAAAAACATCAAAAACATCAAAAACATCAAAAACATCAAAAACATCAAAATCATCAAAAACATCAAAAACATCAAAAACATCAAAAGCATCAAAAACATCAAAAATATCAAAGACATCAAAAACATCAAAAACATCAAAAACACCAAAACATCAAACCATCAAAAACATCAAAAACATCAAAAACATCAAAAACATCAAAAACATCAAAAATATCAAAAACATCAAAAGCATCAAAACATTAAAAACATCAAAAACATCAAAAGCATCAAAAACATCAAAAATATCAAAGACATCAAAAACATCAAAAACATCAAAAACACCAAAACATCAAACCATCAAAAACATCAAAAACATCAAAAACATCAAAAACATCAAAACATCAAAAACATCAAAACATAAAAACATTAAAAACATCAAAAACATCAAAAACATCAAAAAGATCAAAAACATCAAAACATCAAAAACATCAAAACATAAAAAAATTAAAAACATCAAATACGTTAAAACGTCAAAGCATCAAAAACATCAAAAACATCAAAAACATCAAAAACATCAAATACATCAAAAACATCAAAAACATCAAAAACATCAAAAACATCAAAAACATCAAAAACATCAAAAACATCAAAAACATCAAAAACATCAAAAACATCAAAGCATCAAAAACATCAAAGCATCAAAAACATCAAAAACATCAAAAACATCAAAAACATCGAAAACATCGAAAAAATCAAAAGCATCAATAACATCAAAATCATCGAAAACATCGAAAACATCAAAAACATCAAAATTATCAAAAACATCAAAAACATCAAAAACATCAAAAACATCAAAAACATCAAAAACATCAAAAACATCAAAAATATCAAAAATATCAAAAACATCAAAAACATCAAAAACATCAAAACATCAAAAACATCAAAACATAAAAACATTAAAAACATCAAAAACATCAAAAACATCAAAAACATCAAAAACATCAAAAACATCAAAAAGATCAAAAACATCAAAACATCAAAAACATCAAAACATAAAAAAATCTAAAACGTCAAAACGTCAAAGCATCAAAAACATCAAAAACCTCAAAAACAACAAAAACCAATAAAAAATATCAAAAACATCAAAAACATCAAAACATCAAAAACATCAAAACATAAAAACATTAAAAACATCAAAAACATCAAAAACATCAAAAACATCAAAAAGATCAAAAACATCAAAACATCAAAAACATCAAAACATAAAAAAATCAAAAACATCAAAAACGTCAAAACGTCAAAGCATCAAAAACATCAAAAACATCAAATACATCAAAAACATCAAAAACATCAAAAACATCAAAAATATCAAAAACATCAAAAACATCAAAAACATCAAAAACATCAAAAACATCAAAGCATCAAAAACATCAAAGCATCAAAAACATCAAAAACATCAAAAACATCAAAAACATCAAAAACATCAAAAACATCAAAAACATCAAAAACATCAAAAACATCAAAACATCAAAAATATTAAAAACTAAAAAACATGAATAACATGAAAAACATGAAAAACATCAAAAACATCAAAAACATCAAAAACATCAAAACATCAAAACATCAAAAATATTAAAAATTAAAAAACATGAAAAACATCAAATACATCAAAAACATCTAAAACATCGAAAATAAAAATACATCAAAAAAATTAAAAACATGAAAAACATCAACAACATCAAAAACATCAAAACATAAAAAACATCAAAAACATCAAAAACATCAAAGCATCAAAAACATCAAAAACATCAAAAACATCAAAAACATCAAAACCATTAAAAACATCAAAAACATCAAAACATCAAAAACATCAAAAACATGAAAAACATCAAAACATTAAAACATCAAAAACATCAAAAAAAATAAAAAACATCAAAAACGTCAAAAACATCAAAAACATCAAAACATCAAAAATATTAAAAACTAAAAAACATGAAAAAGATCAAATACATCAAAAACATCTAAAACAGCAAAAACAAAAAAACATCAAAAATAAAAAAACATCAAAACGTCAAAAACATCAAAACATAAAAACATCAAAAACATCAAAAACATCAAAGCATCAAAAACATCAAAAACATCAAAGACATCAAAAACACCAAAAACACCAAAAACATAAAAATCATCAAAAACATCAAAAACATCAAAAATATCAAAAACATCAAAAAACATCAAAAACATCAAAAACATCATAAACATCAAAAACATCAAAAACATCAAAAACATCAAAAACATCAAAAACATCAAAAACATCAAAAACACCAAAAACATCAAAAACATCAAATACATCAAAAACATCAAAAACATCAAAAACATCCAAAACATCAAAAACATTAAAAACATCAAAACCATCAAAACATTAAAAACATCAATAACATCAAAAACATCAAAAACATCAAACAAATCAAAAACATCAAAAACATCAAAAACATCAAAAACATCAAAAACTTCAAAAACATCAAAAACATCAAAAACATCAAAAACATCAAAAACTTCAAAAACATCAAAAACATCAAAACATCAAAAATATTAAAAACTAAAAAACATGAAAAACATGAAAAACATCAAAAACATCAAAAACATCAAAAACATCAAAAACATTAAAAACATCAAAAACATCAAAATCATCAAAAACATTAAAAACATCAAAACCATCAAAACATTAAAAACATCAATAACATCAAAAACATCAAAAACATCAAACAAATCAAAAACATCAAAAACATCAAAAACATCAAAAACTTCAAAAACATCAAAAACATCAAAAACATCAAAAACATCAAAAACTTCAAAAACATCAAAAACATCAAAAACATCAAAAATATTAAAAACTAAAAAACATGAAAAACATCAAAAACATCAAAAACATCAAAAATATTAAAAACTAAAAAACATGAAAAACATGAAAAACATCAAAAACATCAAAACATCAAAAATATTAAAAACTAAAAAACATGAAAAACATGAAAAACATCTAAAACATGAAAAACATGAAAAACATCTAAAACATCGAAAACAAAAAAACATCGAAAAAATTAAAAACATGAAAAACATCAAGAACATCAAAAACATCAAAAACATCAAAACATAAAAAACATCAAAAACATCAAAAACATCAATGCATCAAAAACATCAAAATCATCAAAAACATCAAAAACATCAAAACCGTCAAAAACATCAAAAACATCAAAAACATCAAAAACATCAAAACATCAAAACATCAAAAACATCAAAAAAATCAAAAACATCAAAAACTTCAAAAACATCAAGAATATTAAAAACTAAAAAACATGAAAAATATTAAAAACTAAAAAACATGAAAAAGATCAAATACATCAAAAACATCTAAAACAGCAAAAACAAAAAAACATCAAAAACATCAAAACATAAAAACATCAAAAACATCAAAAACATCATAAACATCAAAAACATCAAAAACATCAAAAACATCAAAAACATCAAAAACATCAAAAACATCAAAAACATCAAAAACATCAAAAACATCAAAAACATCAAAAACATCAAAAACATCAAAAACATCAAAAACATCAAAAACATCAAAAACATCAAAAACATTAAAAACATTAAAAACATCAAAAACATCAAAAACATCAAAAACATCAAAAACATCAAAAACATCAAAAACATCAAAAATATTAAAAACATCAAAACATCAAAAACATCAAAAACATCAAAAACATCAAAAACATCAAAAACATCAAAAACATCAAAAACATCAAAAACATCAAAAACCTCAAAAACATTAAAAACATTAAAAACATCAAAAACATCAAAAACATCAAAAACATCAAAAACATCAAAAACATCAAAAACATCAAAAACATTAAAAACATCAAAAACATCAAAAACATCAAAAACATCAAAAACTTCAAAAACATCAAAAACATTAAAAACATCAAAAATATTAAAAACATCAAAACATCAAAAACATCAAAAACATCAAAAACATCAAAAACATCAAAATCATCAAAAACATCAAAAACATCAAAAACATTAATAACATCAAAACCATCAAAAACATTAAAAACATCAAAAATATTAAAAACATCAAAACATCAAAAACATCAAGAACATCAAAAACATCAAAAACATCAAAAACATCAAAAACATCAAAAACATCAAAAACATCCAAAACTTCAAAAACATCAAAACCATCAAAAACATCAAAATCATCAAAAACATCAAAAACATCAAAAACATCAAAAACATCAAAAACATCAAAAACATCAAAAACATCAAAAACATCAAAAACATCAAAAACATCAAAAACATCAAAAACATCCAAAACATCAAAAACATCAAAAACATCAAAAACATCAAAAACATCAAAAACATCAAAAACATCAAAAACATCAAAAACATCAAAAACATCAAAAACATCAAAAACATCAAAAACATCAAAGACATCAAAAACATCAAAAACATCAAAAACATCAAGAACATCAAAAACATCAAAAACATCAAAAACATCAAAAACATCAAAAACATCAAAACCATCAAAACATTAAAAACATCAATAACATCAAAAACATCAAACAAATCAAAAACATCAAAAACATCAAAAACATCGAAAACATCGAAAACATCAAAAACATCATGAACATCAAAAACATCAAAAACATCAAAAACATCGAAACATCAAAACATCAAAAACATCAAAACCATCAAAAACTTCAAAAACATCAAACACATCAAAAACATCAAAAACATTAAAAATTTCAAAATTCTCAAAACATTAAAAACATCAATCACATTAAAAACATCAAAAACTTCAAAAAACATCAAAAACATCAAAAACATCAAAAACATCAAGAACATCAAAAACATCAAAACCTAAAAACATCAAAAACATCAAAAAAATCAAAATCATCAAAAACATCAAAACATCAAAACATCAAAACATCAAAACATCAAAAACATTAAAAACTAAAAAACATCAAAAACATGAAAAACATCAAATATATCAAAAACATCTAAAACATCAAAAACATCAAAAACATCAAAACAACAAAAAAAAATAAAAACATGAAAAACATAAAAAAAAAAACATCAAAAACATCAAAAACATCAAAAACCTCAAAAACATCAAAAACATCAAAAACATCAAAAACACCAAAACATCAAAAACATCAAAAACATCAAAAACATCAAAAACATCAAACACATCAAAAACATTAAAAACATCAAAACCATCAAAAACATTAAAAACATCGAAAATATTAAAAACATCAAAACATCAAAAACATCAAGAACATCAAAAACATCAAAAACATCAAAAACATCAAAAACATCAAAAACATCCAAAACATCCAAAACTTCAAAAACATCAAAACCATCAAAAACATCAAAATCATCAAAAACATCAAAAACATCAAAAACATCAAAAACATCAAAAACATCAAAAACATCAAAAACATCAAAAACATCAAAAACATCAAAAACATCAAAAACATCCAAAACATCAAAAACATCAAAAACATCAAAAACATCAAAAACATCAAAAACATCAAAAACATCAAAAACATCAAAAACATCAAAAACATCAAAGACATCAAAAACATCAAAAACATCAAAAACATCAAAAACATCAAAAACATCAAAAACATCAATAACATCAAAAACATCAAAAACATCAAAAACATCAAAATCATCAAAAACATCAAAAACATCAAAATCATCAAAAACATCAAAACCATCAAAACATTAAAAACATCAATAACATCAAAAACATCAAACAAATCAAAAACATCAAAAACATCAAAAACATCAAAAACATCGAAAACATCAAAAACATCATGAACATCAAAAACATCAAAAACATCAAAAACATCGAAACATCAAAACATCAAAAACATCAAAACCATCAAAAACTTCAAAAACATCAAACACATCAAAAACATCAAAAACATTAAAAATTTCAAAATTCTCAAAACATTAAAAACATCAATCACATTAAAAACATCAAAAACTTCAAAAAACATCAAAAACATCAAAAACATCAAAAACATCAAAAACAACAAAAACATCAAAACCAAAAAACATCAAAAACATCAAAAAAATCAAAATCATCAAAAACATCAAAACATCAAAACATCAAAACATCAAAAACATTAAAAACTAAAAAACATCAAAAACATGAAAAACATCAAATATATCAAAAACATCTAAAACATCAAAAACATCAAAAACATCAAAACATCAAAAAAAAATAAGAACATGAAAAACATTAAAAAAAAACATCAAAAACATTAAAAACATCGAAAATATTAAAAACATCAAAACATCAAAAACATCAAGAACATCAAAAACATCAAAAACATCAAAAACATCAAAAACATCAAAAACTTCAAAAACATCAAAACCATCAAAAACATCAAAATCATCAAAAACATCAAAAACATCAAAAACATCAAAAACATCAAAAACATCCCAAACATCCAAAACATCAAAAACATCAAAAACATCAAAAACATCAAAAACATCAAAAACATCAAAAACATCAAAGACATCAAAAACATCAAAAACATCAAAAACATCAAAAACATCAAAAACATCAAAAACATCAAAAACATCAATAACATCAAAAACATCAAAAACATCAAAATCATCAAAAACATCAAAACCATCAAAACATTAAAAACATCAATAACATCAAAAACATCAAACAAATCAAAAACATCAAAAACATCAAAAACATCGAAAACATCAAAAACATCATGAACATCAAAAACATCAAAAACATCAAAAACATCGAAACATCAAAACATCAAAAACATCAAAAACATCAAAACCATCAAAAACTTCAAAAACATCAAACACATCAAAAACATCAAAAACATTAAAAATTTCAAAATTCTCAAAACATTAAAAACATCAATCACATTAAAAACATCAAAAACTTCAAAAAACATCAAAAACATCAAAAACATCAAAAACATCAAGAACATCAAAAACATCAAAAAACATCAAGAACATCAAAAACATCAAAACCTAAAAACATCAAAAACATCAAAAAATCAAAATCATCAAAAACATCAAAACATCAAAACATCAAAAACATTAAAAACTAAAAAACATCAAAAACATGAAAAACATCAAATATATCAAAATCATCTAAAACATCAAAAACATCAAAACATCAAAAAAAAATAAGAACATGAAAAACATTAAAAAAAAACATCAAACACATCAAAAACAATAAAAATATCAAAATCATCAAAACATTAAAAACATCAATAACATCAAAAACATCAAAAACATCAAAAACATCAAAAACATCAAAAACATCAAAAACATCAAAAACATCAAAAACATCAAAAACATCAAAAACACCAAAACATCAAAAACATCAAAAACATCAAAAACATTAAAAACATCAAAAACATCAAAAACATCAAAAACATCAAACACATCAAAAACATCAAAAACATCAAAAACATCAAAAACATCAAAAACATCAAAAACATCAAAGACATCAAAAACATCAAAACATCAAAAACATTAAAAACTAAAAAACATCAAAAACATGAAAAACATCAAATACATCAAAAACATCAAAAACATCAAAAACATCAAAAACATCAAAAACATCAAAATCATCAAAAACATCAAAAACATCAAAAACATCAAAAGCATCAAAAACATCAAAAATATCAAAGACATCAAAAACATCAAAAACATCAAAAACACCAAAACATCAAACCATCAAAAACATCAAAAACATCAAAAACATCAAAAACATCAAAATCATCAAAAACATCAAAAGCATCAAAACATTAAAAACATCAATAACATCAAAAACATCAAACAAATCAAAAACATCAAAAACATCAAAAACATCGAAAACATCAAAAACATCAAAAACATCAAAACATAAAAACATCAAAAACATCAAAAACATCAAAAACATCAATAACATCAAAAACATCAAAAACATCAAAAACATCAAAATCATCAAAAACATCAAAACCATCAAAACATTAAAAACATCAATAACATCAAAAACATCAAACAAATCAAAAACATCAAAAACATCGAAAAACATCAAAAACATCAAAATTCTCAAAACATTAAAAACATCAAAACATTAAAAACATCAATCACATCAAAAACATCAAAAACTTCAAAAAACATCAAAAACATCAAAATTCTCAAAACATTAAAAACATCAATCACATCAAAAACATCAAAAACTTCAAAAAACATCAAAAACATCAAAAACATCAAAAACATCAAAAACATCAAAAACATCAAAAACATCAAAAACATCAAAAACATCAAAAACATCAAAAACATCAAAAAAATCAAAATCATCAAAAACATCAAAACATCAAAAACATTAAAAACTAAAAAAACATCAAAAACATGAAAAACATCAAATATATCAAAAACATCTAAATCATCAAAACATCAAACAAATTAAGAACATGAAAAACATTAAAAAAAAACATCAAACACATCAAAAACAATAAAAATATCAAAATCATCAAAACATTAAAAACATTAATAACATCAAAAACATCAAAAACATCAAAAACATCAAAAACGTCAAAAACACCAAAAACATCAAAAACATCAAAAACATCAAAAACATCAAAAACATCAAAAACATCAAAAACATCAAGAACATCAAAAACATCAAAAACATCAAAAACATCAAAAAAATCAAAAAAATCAAAAACATCAACAACATCAAAGACATCAAAGACATCAAAAACATCAAAAACATCAAAAACATCAAAACATCAAAAACATTAAAAACATCAAAAACATGAAAAACATCAAATACATCAAATACATCAAAAACATCAAAAACATCAAAAACATCAAAAACATCAAAAACATCAAAAACATCAAAAACATCAAAAACATCAAAAACATCAAAAACATCAAAAACATCAAAAACATCAAAAACATCAAAAACATCAAAAACATCAAAAACATCAAAAACATCAAAAACATCAAAAACATCAAAAACACCAAAACATCAAAAACATCAAAAACATCAAAAACATCAAAAACATCAAACACATCAAAAACATCGAAAACATCAAAAACATCAAAAACATCAAAGACATCAAAAACATCAAAAACATTAATAACTAAAAAACATCAAAAACATGAAAAACATCAAAAACATCAAAAACATCAAAAACACCAAAACATTAAAACATCAAAAACATCAAAAACATCAAAAACATCAAAAATATCAAACACATCAAAAACATCAAAAACATCAAAAACATCAAAAACATCAAAAACATCAAAAACATCAAAAACATCAAAAACATCAAAAACATCAAAGACATCAAAAACATCAAAAACATCAAAAACACCAAAACATCAAAACATCATTAAAAACATCAAACATGAAAAACATCAAAAACATCAAAAACATTAAAAACATCAATAACATCAAAAACATCAAAAACATCAAAAACATCAAAAACATCAAAAACATCAAAAACATCAAAAACATCAAAAACATCAAAAACATCAAAAACATCAAAACATCAATAACATCAAAAACATCAAAAACATCAAAGACACCAAAAACATCAAAAACATCAAAAACATCAAAAACTTCAAAAACATCAAAAACATCAAAAACATCAAAAACATCAAAAACATCAAAAACATCAAAAACATCAAAAACATCAAAAACATCAAAAACACCAAAAACATCAAAAATATCAGAAACATCAAAAACATCAAAAACATCAAAAACATCAAAAACATCAAAAACATCAAAACATCAAAAACATCAAAAACATCAAAAACATCAAAAACATCAAAAACATCAAAAAAATCAAAAAAATCAAAAACATCAAAAACATCAAAAACATCAAAAACATCAAAAACATCAAAAACATCAAAAACATCAAAACATCAAAAACATTAAAAACTAAAAACATTAAAAACATGAAAAACATCAAATACATCATAAACATCTAAAATATCAAAACATCAAAAAAAAAAAAAAAACCTCAAAACATCAAGAAAATTAAAAACATGAAAAACATAATAAAAAAAACATCACAAACATTAAAAACATCAAACATCAAAAACATCAAAAACTTAAAAACATCAAAAACATCAAAAACATCAAAAACATCAAAAACATCAAAAACATCAAAAACATCAAAAACATCAAAAACATCAAAAACATCAAAAACATCAAAAACATCAAAAACATCAAAAACATCAAAAACATCAAAAACACCAAAAACATCAAAAACATCAAAAACATCAAAAACATCAAAAACATCGAAAACATTAAAAACATCAAAAACATCAAAAAAATCAAAAACATCAAAGAGATCAAAAACATCAAAAACATCAAAAACAACAAAAACATCAAAAAGATCAAAAAGATCAAAACATAAAAACATCAAAAACATCAAAAAAATCAAAATCATCAAAAACATCAAAACATCAAAACATCAAAAACATTAAAAACTAAAAAACATCAAAAACATCAAAAACATCAAATATATCAAAAACATCTAAAACATCAAAAAAATTAAGAACATTAAAAAAACATCAAACACATCAAAAACAATAAAAATATCAAAATCATCAAAACATTAAAAACATCAATAACATCAATAACATCAAAAACATCAAAAACATCAAAAACATCAAAAACATCAAAAACATCAAAAACATCAAAAACATCAAAAACATCAAAAACATCAAAAACATCAAACACATCAAAAACATCAAAAACATCAAAACCATCAAAAACATCAAAAACATCAAAAACATCAAGAACATCAAAAACATCAAAAACATCAAAAACATTAAAACCATCAAAAACATCAAAAACATCAAAAAACATCAAAAAACATCAAAAACAATAAAAACTAATAAACATCAAAAACATCAAAAACATCAAATATATCAAAAACATCTAAAACATCAAAAACATCAAAAAAATTAAGAACATTAAAAAAAAACATCAAACACATCAAAAACAATAAAAATATCAAAATCATCAAAACATTAAAAACATCAATAACATCAAAAACATCAAAAACATCAAAAACATCAAAAACATCAAAAACATCAAAAACATCAAAAACATCAAAAACATCAAAAACATCAAAAACATTAAAAACATCAAAAACATAAAACATCAAAAAAATTAAAATATCAAAAACATAAAAACATCAAAAACATCAAAAACATCTAAGACATCTAAAACATCTAAAACATCAAAAACATAAAAACATCAAAAACATCAAAAACATCTAAAACATCTAAAATATCAAAAATATCAAAAACATCAAAAACATCAAAAACATCGAAAACATCACAAACATCAAAAACATCAAAAACTTAAAAAACATCAAAAACATCAAAAAACATCAAAAACATCAAAAACATCAAAAACATCAAAAACATCAAAAACATCAAAAACATCAAAAACATCAAAATCATCAAAAACATCAATAACATCAAAAAAATCAAATAAACATCAAAAACATCAAATACATCAAAAATATCAAAAACATCAAAAAACATCAAAAACATCAAAAACATCAAAAACATCAAAAACATCAAAAACATCAAAAACATAAAAAAAATCAAAAACATCAAAAACATCAAAAACATTAAAAACATCAAAAACATCAAAAACATCAAAAAATATTAAAAACATAAAAAAAAAATCAAAAAACATCAATAACATCAAAAACATCAATAACATCAAAAACATCAAAAAACATTAAAAACATAAAAAAAAAATCAAAAAACATCAATAACATCAAAAACCTCAATAACATCAAAGACATCAAAAACATCAAAAAATCAAAAACATCAAAAACATCAAAAAACATCAAAAAACATCAATAACATCAAAAACATCAAAAACATCAAAAACATCAAAAACATCAAAAACATCAAAAACATAAAAAAAATCAAAAACATCAAAAACATCAAAAACATCAAAAACATCAAAAACATCAAAAACATCAAAAACATCAAAAACATCAAAAACATCAATAACATCAAAATCATCAAAAACATCAATAACAACAAAAAAATCAAATAAACATCAAAAACATCAAATACATCAAAAACATCAAAAACATCAAAAAACATCAATAACATCAAAAACATCAATAACATCAAAAACATCAAAAAACATTAAAAACATAAAAAAAAATCAAAAAACATCAATAACATCAAAAACATCAATAACATCAAAGACATCAAAAACATCAAAAAAATCAAAAACATCAAAAACATCAAAATCATCAAAAACATCAATAACATCAAAAAAATCAAATAAACATCAAAAACATCAAAAACATCAAAAACATCAAAAACATCAAAAAACATCAAAAAACATCAATTACATCAAAAACATCAAAAACATCAAAAACTTAAAAAACATCAAAAACATCAAAAAACATCAAAAACATCAAAAACATCAAAAACATCAATAACATCAAAATCATCAAAAACATCAATAACATCAAAAAAATCAATAAACATCAAAAACATCAAATACATCAAAAACATCAAAAACATCAAAGAACATCAAAAAACATCAATAACATCAAAAACATCAAAAACATCAAAAACATCAAAAACATCAAAAACATCAAAAAACATCAATGTAGTTTATTGTTCATAAAGTTTTATTTAATAAGTAATATAGCTTATAAGTGTAACAAATTATTTATGTTCTTCAAGATTTACATTTAATTATGACGAAACTTATTCTTTTGATTTAGTAACAACCGCTCTTGGCAACTTTTTGTACTCGACTTTTTTACTCTGCACTCGCTCCCTTTCTCGATAACTTGTTCTTGTCTAGGGTTGCATTTTAGAAGTATCGAAACATTTAATATCGATTACCACTGCGAGTATTCTTACTGGAACCAGTTCCCACAATCGGCCCTCCTGACAGTACAAAATATTTACCTTTCAGCTTTAGTCCTACTCCGTACTGTGTCCTTTTTATGGCTACCAAATCATTAATATTATACTGTTTCTGTTGCTTTCTTTTTAAATCAAATGCTTTTTTATTTTCTTCCTGTATATGCCTAATATTTTCACGAGCTTCTTGCCGCAAGTTTTCACGCTTTTCTTCTAACTCTCTAATCATGAATTCGCTTACTAAATCTTTTAGCTCTTTATTATCAGAAACGCGCATATCTACTCCAGTTATTAACTTAAAAGGTGCTATTTTCGTGCTTCTTGGCTCTGTATTATTAATTACTTGCTGAACTTGTCCTAAATTCTTATACCATAATCCTGGATTGTCATTACTTAACTTAGACAACATTGGAACTACAAGCTTATGCATCCGTTCCACCTGACCATTTCCACGAGGTACACCGGTGGCAATGAGCAAATGTTGAATATTTTCATCCTCACAATATTCTTTAAAGGAATTCGAGGTAAACGCGGAACCTCTATCCGACACAATTCTGTAGGGGTTCCCAAAATTAACTGCTTGTTTTTTCAAGCACTCTATAACCTCATCGACACCAGTACTACGGGTTGGATACAACCAAACATATTTCGAAAACCCATCTACCACCACTAAAATGTGATTATATCGCTTATTAGTTAGTTCCATTGGGCCAACATGGTCAATATGGTATGTAATAAACGGTATATTACCCTTATCGATTGCTGTCAAAAACCCTTCCTTTTTACCAGATTTCGCGTTAACTATTATGCAACGAACACAACTATCTACAACACGAACAACTTTTCCTTTCAATTTCGGAATGTAATACGACTTTTCCACTAAATCTTGCGTTTTAGCAGCCGAGAAATGACCTTGGTTATGAGTAGTAACAATTATCTCGTTTTCCATCTGACCAGGGACTACTATGAGTTCTTTATTTGGGTCCTTAAATAGAACCTGATTTTGAATATAAAAATCTTCATACGAATCTTTAGCGACCAATTCTCTAACCCCTCTTATCCACTCATCTTGCAGCTGGGCCTCTCTCAATCGATGGATCAAAGTATCTGTTATAAAAAAGCAAGACACTCGGCTCAAAGCATCAGCATGCTTTAATTTGGACCCTGAACGATGTTCTATTTTATAATCAAAATCTTGCAAATACAATGCCCAATGCGCTACTCTTAAAGGTACTTCTTTCTTTTTCATGGTCATCATGAACGCGTTACAATCAGTTACTATAGTAAAAGATATACCAAGAACATACACGCGCCATTTCATTAGAGCTCCTATTATTGCTAAAACCTCTAGCTCATACGAACTGTAATTCTCCTCACAAGGCTTAGTTTTCCGACTCATAAATTGTACAGGGTGAAACATATTATCTTCTGGATCTTTTTGTAATAATACTGCCCCATACCCATACTTTGAAGCATCTGTGTGAATCTCTGTTCGCAACTTCGGGTTATACAGCTTTAATACTGGCTCACTAACTAAAGCCAATTTCAGTTCTTCAAATGCCTTCCGCTGAAATTCAGTAAATCCGAACTTAGCATCTTGCCTTAAAAGATCTGATAATGGCTTGGCCATAGCTGCATATCCATTTATGAATTTTCTAAAGTAAGACGTTAACCCTAAAAAACGTTGTATCCCCTTTTTATCTTTGGGTTCCGGAAATTCTGTAACGGCCTGTATCTTCTCTTTGCTTGGGGTTATGGTTCCATCTCGAACGATATATCCCAAAAATTTACTCTCCGATGTAATATCTGGCATTTGCCCCAATTAATTCGTAGCCCATTTTGAGAAGATACTTCTAACACTTGCTTCAATTTTCTTATCCCCTCTTCAACATCGTTACTAGGCACAATAACATCATCCATGTAAAGTATTACAATGCCACTAGCGAGCAACTCTCGTAGAACAGACATTATAAACCTAGTAAAAACTGCCGGCGAATTCGAAATGCCAAACGGTACAAATAAAAATTCGTACTGCCCGCTTTGAGTCACGAACGAAGTGTATTTTCTTGAAGCTGCTTCTACGGGGACATGGAAAAACCCATTAGTCAAATCCAATGTTGTATATATCTTCGCATTCTGAAGCTTGTCTAAAACATTGTCCATGTGTGCCATCGGAAAATTATCTCGTATAATTTTCTCATTTAATTTGCGATAGTCACAGCATAGACGCTTTTTCCCATTTTTCTTAGCCACCAGGACTACGGGTGAAGCGTACTCGGATGTACTTGGCTGTATTATACCTTCTTTTAACCATTCCCGCACCTGCTCATCTACAAAGTTTTGGTCACTATACGACTGTCGCCTGGGATGCTGATAAACTGGAACGTCGTCTTTCAAAACAATTTTCATCTCGACAGGGGCATTTGTGTTACGAATTGGACAATATTGTTTGATCATTTCCAATACCGTTTTAGCTTCAGGCTGATTAAGATGAGATACATCTACCTTAGAAGTTGCTACAAGCTCTTCCACACACATGCTTCGAAATTCGTCATTCACCTCACGATCAAATATCTTTGAATCCCTCATTTTACCTCCATCTTCAGTTTTCATTCTGATATTAAAGTGAGTACCACTTTTGGTAACCTTCATATCGACAGTGTCCAAAATTGTCCTACCTAAAATAGCATCGAAACCTATATCCTGATCTTGAACCACATGAAATTCCACTTCCATTGGAATACCATCTATGTGAACGGATATAATAACGCTTCCAAATGTTAAAATCCGACTTTCTCCAATTCCCGTCAAACTCTTTCCTTTACCAGTTATTTCTGCTGCTCCTAGGCTCATGAAGACTTGTCTGCGCATTAAGCACAAATCAGCACCCGTGTCAACCAAACCTTTAAATAAAATCTGTTTGTAAACAACGCTCTTCAATTCAAGACCTGAAAGAGTAAATTCACTGCCTAACGACGCTTCTACTTTGTCCTCTTGAACAACATTAGCATTTGTTTCTTTCTTAACATCTGTTTGTGCTGTACGTTGTGCTGCTCGGTGTCCTGCCTGACCACATTTAAAGCAAACAAAATCTTTTTTCTTACAGTCTTTCATTACGTGAGAACTATCGCCGCATTTGAAACATTTTCTGGATGTTCCAGACTTAACCTGAACTTTGCCTTGATCTTTCTTTTGCTCCTGACGTTCCCCAGCTGATTGATTCGATTTGCCAGATCTAGCTTTCTGATATATCTCGATTTGATGTTTCAGTTCCTGTATATTTCTGGCCTGGTATAACATAATCTTATTCCCTTTCGAATCTGGAATACCCTTTATGTAATAGTCAATTAAACTTGGCTCATCAATATTAACTGGCTTTGCGATTTCTTTCAGAGCATACAAATATTCAAACAATGATTCGTCTTTTCTCTGCTGACGCTGGTCCAATCTTCTATGAACCTCAGCTGATGACACTTTGATTGAAAACTCTTCTCTCAACTTAGCCTTCAAAACAGCCCAACTACGAATATTCGCCTCACTACGAACAAATAGTTTAGCCGCTCCTGTAAGCATTTGTTTCGAATAGATAAAAAGTTGCAAATCACTCCACTTGACAGTAATTGAACAACTTTCTAACTCCTCGATCCATTGTTCTACATCAGGACTTCCTGTTCCAGAGAAACTAGATACGCTGCCTTCTACATCTTTAAGAGTGAACCATGACCTGTCATTGTCTAATCTTTGATTTTCAACTAAATTTCGCTCTGTAGCCACGGATTGAGCTTCATCTGAATCGCTTTCCTCTTCATCCTGAATTCCAAAATGTGTAAGCAATCTATTCTGCAACTCTAGTTTCCTTCCATTTGTTGGTAACGCCAGCTCTGCTAACTTGAACCTCAAATCGGCTACGCGGAGTGCCAAGATCTCGTCAAGTTGCATTTTGAAATGGTGTTAGAAAACAATAAAAATTAGTAAAAGTACACAACACTATACTACTCTTAGTTAACGTAACCTTACACCAGCACTGCCTCTGTCGATGCTCGCACCAGTTTTGCCTCTGAAGTTTTACGCAACAGCGCTGCCTCTGCCGACGATCGTATCAAGCTCTGCCTCTGTCGAAGTTTGCACCAAGTCCTGCCTCTTCACACTCACACAGAAACACTGCTTCTGTCGACGCAAACAGCAACTCTGCCTCTGTCGACTGTACGCACCAGTTCTGCCTCGATTAATGCAGCAATTCGGACTCTGCTGACGTTCGCTCCAAGCTCTGCCTCTGACGACGCAAATAGCAGCTCTGCTTCTGTCGCTGCAAACAACAACTCCGCCTCTGTCGACGCACGCTCCAGCTCTGCTTCTAACAACTTGAGCAGCAACTTTGCCTCTGCCGACGCACGCACCAGTTCTGCTTCTGTCAACTTAAGCAGCAACTTTAGTTTACCCGACTCTCGAAACTTCTTCGAGAATTGTCTATACTGTTTCTCGCGTGTGTGCAGCGTCGATCATGCAACGGTTCTATTTTACCGTTCACTGGTTGCTACTAAAACGAACTGCGTCATATGCACTAATGAACTGCGTCATATCCACTAATGAACTGCGTCATATGCACAAATTTTGTCTTTACACTTAAGCACATCCCGGACGAGCAACCAATTTGTAGTTTATTGTTCATAAAGTTTTATTTAATAAGTAATATAGCTTATAAGTGTAACGAATTATTTATGTTCTTCAAGATTTACATTTAATTATGACGAAACTTATTCTTTTGATTTAGTAACAACCGCTCTTGGCAACTTTTTGTACTCGACTTTTTTACTCTGCACTCGCTCCCTTTCTCGATAACTTGTTCTTGTCTAGGGTTGCATTTTAGAAGTATCGAAACATTTAATATCGATTACCACTGCGAGTATTCTTACTGGAACCAGTTCCCACATCAATAACATCAAAAACATCAAATACATCAAAAACATCAACAACATCAAAAAAAATCAAAAAACATCAATAACATCAATAACATCAAAAACATCAAAAAAATCAATATATAATATCAAAAACATCAAAAACATCAAAAACGCCAAAAACATCTAAACATCAAAAACATCAAAAACATCAAAAATATTAAAAACATTAAAAACATTAAAAACATTAAAAACATTAAAAACATTAAAAACATTAAAAAGATTAAAAACATCAAAAACATCAAAAACGTCAAAAACGTCAAAAACATTAAAAACATTAAAATCATCAAAAACATCAAAAACATCACGAACATCAAAAACATCAAGAACATGAAAAACATCAAAAACTTCAAAAACATGCAAAACATCAAAAACATCAAAAACATCAAAAACCTTAAAAAACATCAAAAACATCAAAAAACATCAAAAACATCAAAAACATCAAAATCATCAAAAACATAAATAACATCAAAAAAATCAAATAAACATCAAAAACATCAAAAACATCAAAAACATCAATAACATCAAAAACATTAAAAATCATCAAAAACATCAAAAGCATCAAAAACTTCAAAAACATCAAAAACATCAAATACATCAAAAACATCACAAAACATCAAAAAACATCAATAACATCAAAAACATCAAATCATCAAAAACATCAAAAATATCAAAAACATCAAATCATCAGAAACATCAAAACATCAAAAACTTTACAAAAAATCAAAAAAAAAAAAAAACATCAAAAACATCAAAAAACATCAAAAACATCAAATCATCAGAAACATCAAAACATCAAAAACTTTACAAAAAAAAAAAAAAAAAAAACATCAAAAACATCAATAACATCAAAGACATCAAAAACATCAAAAAAATCAAAAACATCAAAAACATCAAAAAACATCAAAAAACATCAATAACATCAAAAACATCAAAAACATCAAAAACACCAAAAATATCAAAAACATCAAAAACATAAAAAAAATCAAAAACATCAAAAACATCAAAAACATCAAAAACATCAAAAACATCAAAAACATCAAAAACATCAAAAACATCAAAAACATCAAAAACATCAATAACATCAAAATCATCAAAAACATCAATAACATCAAAAAAATCAAATAAACATCAAAAACATCAAATACATCAAAAACATCAAAAACATCAAAAACATCAATAACATCAAAAAAATCAAATAAACATCAAAAACATCAAATACATCAAAAACATCAAAAACATCAAAAAACATCAAAAAACATCAATAACATCAAAAACATCAAAAACATCAAAAACATCAAAAACATCAAAAACATCAAAAATATCAAAAACATAAAAAAAAATCAAAAACATCAAAAACATCAAAAACATCAAAAACATCAAAAACATCAAAAACATCAAAAACATCAAAAACATCAAAAACATCAAAAACATCAATAACATCAAAATCATCAAAAACATCAATAACATCAAAAAAATCAAATAAACATCAAAAACATCAAATACATCAAAAACATCAAAAACATCAAAAAACATCAAAAAACATCAATTACATCAAAAACATCAATAACATCAAAAAACATTAAAAACATAAAAAAAAATCAAAAAACATCAATAACATCAAAAACATCAATAACATCAAAGACATCAAAAACATCAAAAAAATCAAAAACATCAAAAACATCAAAATCATCAAAAACATCAATAACATCAAAAAAATCAAATAAACATCAAAAACATCAAATACATCAAAAACATCAAAAACATCAAAAAACATCAAAAAACATCAATTACATCAAAAACATCAAAAACATCAAAAACTTAAAAAACATCAAAAACATCAAAAAACATCAAAAACATCAAAAACATCAAAAACATCAAAAACATCAATAACATCAAAATCATCAAAAACATCAATAACATCAAAAAAATCAAATAAACATCAAAAACATCAAATACATCAAAAACATCAAAAACATCAAAGAACATCAAATAACATCAATAACATCAAAAACATCAAAAACATCAAAAACATCAAAAACATCAAAAACATCAAAAAACATCAATGTAGTTTATTGTTCATAAAGTTTTATTTAATAAGTAATATAGCTTATAAGTGTAACAAATTATTTATGTTCTTCAAGATTTACATTTAATTATGACGAAACTTATTCTTTTGATTTAGTAACAACCGCTCTTGGCAACTTTTTGTACTCGACTTTTTTACTCTGCACTCGCTCCCTTTCTCGATAACTTGTTCTTGTCTAGGGTTGCATTTTAGAAGTATCGAAACATTTAATATCGATTACCACTGCGAGTATTCTTACTGGAACCAGTTCCCACAATCGGCCCTCCTGACAGTACAAAATATTTACCTTTCAGCTTTAGCCCTACTCCGTACTGTGTCCTTTTTATGGCTACCAAATCATTAATATTATACTGTTTCTGTTGCTTTCTTTTTAAATCAAATGCTTTTTTATTTTCTTCCTGTATATGCCTAATATTTTCACGAGCTTCTTGCCGCAAGTTTTCACGCTTTTCTTCTAACTCTCTAATCATGAATTCGCTTACTAAATCTTTTAGCTCTTTATTATCAGAAACGCGCATATCTACTCCAGTTATTAACTTAAAAGGTGCTATTTTCGTGCTTCTTGGCTCTGTATTATTAATTACTTGCTGAACTTGTCCTAAATTCTTATACCATAATCCTGGATTGTCATTACTTAACTTAGACAACATTGGAACTACAAGCTTATGCATCCGTTCCACCTGACCATTTCCACGAGGTACACCGGTGGCAATGAGCAAATGTTGAATATTTTCATCCTCACAATATTCTTTAAAGGAATTCGAGGTAAACGCGGAACCTCTATCCGACACAATTCTGTAGGGGTTCCCAAAATTAACTGCTTGTTTTTTCAAGCACTCTATAACCTCATCGACACCAGTACTACGGGTTGGATACAACCAAACATATTTCGAAAACCCATCTACCACCACTAAAATGTGATTATATCGCTTATTAGTTAGTTCCATTGGGCCAACATGGTCAATATGGTATGTAATAAACGGTATATTACCCTTATCGATTGCTGTCAAAAACCCTTCCTTTTTACCAGATTTCGCGTTAACTATTATGCAACGAACACAACTATCTACAACACGAACAACTTTTCCTTTCAATTTCGGAATGTAATACGACTTTTCCACTAAATCTTGCGTTTTAGCAGCCGAGAAATGACCTTGGTTATGAGTAGTAACAATTATCTCGTTTTCCATCTGACCAGGGACTACTATGAGTTCTTTATTTGGGTCCTTAAATAGAACCTGATTTTGAATATAAAAATCTTCATACGAATCTTTAGCGACCAATTCTCTAACCCCTCTTATCCACTCATCTTGCAGCTGGGCCTCTCTCAATCGATGGATCAAAGTATCTGTTATAAAAAAGCAAGACACTCGGCTCAAAGCATCAGCATGCTTTAATTTGGACCCTGAACGATGTTCTATTTTATAATCAAAATCTTGCAAATACAATGCCCAATGCGCTACTCTTAAAGGTACTTCTTTCTTTTTCATGGTCATCATGAACGCGTTACAATCAGTTACTATAGTAAAAGATATACCAAGAACATACACGCGCCATTTCATTAGAGCTCCTATTATTGCTAAAACCTCTAGCTCATACGAACTGTAATTCTCCTCACAAGGCTTAGTTTTCCGACTCATAAATTGTACAGGGTGAAACATATTATCTTCTGGATCTTTTTGTAATAATACTGCCCCATACCCATACTTTGAAGCATCTGTGTGAATCTCTGTTCGCAACTTCGGGTTATACAGCTTTAATACTGGCTCACTAACTAAAGCCAATTTCAGTTCTTCAAATGCCTTCCGCTGAAATTCAGTAAATCCGAACTTAGCATCTTGCCTTAAAAGATCTGATAATGGCTTGGCCATAGCTGCATATCCATTTATGAATTTTCTAAAGTAAGACGTTAACCCTAAAAACGTTGTATCCCCTTTTTATCTTTGGGTTCCGGAAATTCTGTAACGGCCTGTATCTTTTCTTTGCTTGGGGTTATGGTTCCATCTCGAACGATATATCCCAAAAAATTTACTCTCCGATGTAATATCTGGCATTTGCCCCAATTAATTCGTAGCCCATTTTGAGAAGATACTTCTAACACTTGCTTCAATTTTCTTATCCCCTCTTCAACATCGTTACTAGGCACAATAACATCATCCATGTAAAGTATTACAATGCCACTAGCGAGCAACTCTCGTAGAACAGACATTATAAACCTAGTAAAAACTGCCGGCGAATTCGAAATGCCAAACGGTACAAATAAAAATTCGTACTGCCCGCTTTGAGTCACGAACGAAGTGTATTTTCTTGAAGCTGCTTCTACGGGCACATGGAAAAACCCATTAGTCAAATCCAATGTTGTATATATCTTCGCATTCTGAAGCTTGTCTAAAACATTGTCCATGTGTGCCATCGGAAAATTATCTCGTATAATTTTCTCATTTAATTTGCGATAGTCACAGCATAGACGCTTTTTCCCATTTTTCTTAGCCACCAGGACTACGGGTGAAGCGTACTCGGATGTACTTGGCTGTATTATACCTTCTTTTAACCATTCCCGCACCTGCTCATCTACAAAGTTTTGGTCACTATACGACTGTCGCCTGGGATGCTGATAAACTGGAACGTCGTCTTTCAAAACAATTTTCATCTCGACAGGGGCATTTGTGTTACGAATTGGACAATATTGTTTGATCATTTCCAATACCGTTTTAGCTTCAGGCTGATTAAGATGAGATACATCTACCTTAGAAGTTGCTACAAGCTCTTCCACACACATGCTTCGAAATTCGTCATTCACCTGACGATCAAATATCTTTGTATCCCTCATTTTACCTCCATTTTCAGTTTTCATTCTGATATTAAAGTGAGTACCACTTTTGGTAACCTTCATATCGACAGTGTCCAAAATTGTCCTACCTAAAATAGCATCGAAACCTATATCCTGATCTTGAACCACATGAAATTCCACTTCCATTGGAATACCATCTATGTGAACGGATATAATAACGCTTCCAAATGTTAAAATCCGACTTTCTCCAATTTCCGTCAAACTCTTTCCTTTACCAGTTATTTCTGCTGCTCCTAGGCTCATGAAGACTTGTCTGCGCATTAAGCACAAATCAGCACCCGTGTCAACCAAACCTTTAAATAAAATCTGTTTGTAAACAACGCTCTTCAATTCAAGACCTGAAAGAGTAAATTCACTGCCTAACGACGCTTCTACTTTGTCCTCTTGAACAACATTAGCATTTGTTTCTTTCTTAACATCTGTTTGTGCTGTACGTTGTGCTGCTCGGTGTCCTGCCTGACCACATTTAAAGCAAACAAAATCTTTTTTCTTACAGTCTTTCATTACGTGAGAACTATCGCCGCATTTGAAACATTTTCTGGATGTTCCAGACTTAACCTGAACTTTGCCTTGATCTTTCTTTTGCTCCTGACGTTCCCCAGCTGATTGATTCGATTTGCCAGATCTAGCTTTCTGATATATCTCGATTTGATGTTTCAGTTCCTGTATATTTCTGGCCTGGTATAACATAATCTTATTCCCTTTCGAATCTGGAATACCCTTTATGTAATAGTCAATTAAACTTGGCTCATCAATATTAACTGGCTTTGCGATTTCTTTCAGAGCATACAAATATTCAAACAATGATTCGTCTTTTCTCTGCTGACGCTGGTCCAATCTTCTATGAACCTCAGCTGATGACACTTTGATTGAAAACTCTTCTCTCAACTTAGCCTTCAAAACAGCCCAACTACGAATATTCGCCTCACTACGAACAAATAGTTTAGCCGCTCCTGTAAGCATTTGTTTCGAATAGATAAAAAGTTGCAAATCACTCCACTTGACAGTAATTGAACAACTTTCTAACTCCTCGATCCATTGTTCTACATCAGGACTTCCTGTTCCAGAGAAACTAGATACGCTGCCTTCTACATCTTTAAGAGTGAACCATGACCTGTCATTGTCTAATCTTTGATTTTCAACTAAATTTCGCTCTGTAGCCACGGATTGAGCTTCATCTGAATCGCTTTCCTCTTCATCCTGAATTCCAAAATGTGTAAGCAATCTATTCTGCAACTCTAGTTTCCTTCCATTTGTTGGTAACGCCAGCTCTGCTAACTTGAACCTCAAATCGGCTACGCGGAGTGCCAAGATCTCGTCAAGTTGCATTTTGAAATGGTGTTAGAAAACAATAAAAATTAGTAAAAGTACACAACACTATACTACTCTTAGTTAACGTAACCTTACACCAGCACTGCCTCTGTCGATGCTCGCACCAGTTTTGCCTCTGAAGTTTTACGCAACAGCGCTGCCTCTGCCGACGATCGTATCAAGCTCTGCCTCTGTCGAAGTTTGCACCAAGTCCTGCCTCTTCACACTCACACAGAAACACTGCTTCTGTCGACGCAAACAGCAACTCTGCCTCTGTCGACTGTACGCACCAGTTCTGCCTCGATTAATGCAGCAATTCGGACTCTGCTGACGTTCGCTCCAAGCTCTGCCTCTGACGACGCAAATAGCAGCTCTGCTTCTGTCGCTGCAAACAACAACTCCGCCTCTGTCGACGCACGCTCCAGCTCTGCTTCTAACAACTTGAGCAGCAACTTTGCCTCTGCCGACGCACGCACCAGTTCTGCTTCTGTCAACTTAAGCAGCAACTTTAGTTTACCCGACTCTCGAAACTTCTTCGAGAATTGTCTATACTGTTTCTCGCGTTTGTGCAGAGTCGATCATGCAACGGTTCTATTTTACCGTTCACTGGTTGCTACTAAAACGAACTGCGTCATATGCACTAATGAACTGCGTCATATGCACTAATGAACTGCGTCATATGCACAAATTTTGTCTTTACACTTAAGCACATCCCGGACGAGCCCCCAATTTGTAGTTTATTGTTCATAAAGTTTTATTTAATAAGTAATATAGCTTATAAGTGTAACGAATTATTTATGTTCTTCAAGATTTACATTTAATTATGACGAAACTTATTCTTTTGATTTAGTAACAACCGCTCTTGGCAACTTTTTGTACTCGACTTTTTTACTCTGCACTCGCTCCCTTTCTCGATAACTTGTTCTTGTCTAGGGTTGCATTTTAGAAGTATCGAAACATTTAATATCGATTACCACTGCGAGTATTCTTACTGGAACCAGTTCCCACATCAATAACATCAAAAACATCAAATACATCAAAAACATCAAAAACATCAAAAAAAATCAAAAAACATCAATAACATCAATAACATCAAAAACATCAAAAAAATCAATATATAATATCAAAAACATCAAAAACATCAAAAACGCCAAAAACATCTAAACATCAAAAACATCAAAAATATTAAAAACATTAAAAACATTAAAAACATTAAAAACATTAAAAACATTAAAAAGATTAAAAACATCAAAAACATCAAAAACATCAAAAACGTCAAAAACGTCAAAAACATTAAAAACATTAAAATCATCAAAAACATCAAAAACATCACGAACATCAAAAACATCAAGAACATGAAAAACATCAAAAACTTCAAAAACATGCAAAACATCAAAAACATCAAAAACATCAAAAACATCAAAAACCTTAAAAAACATCAAAAACATCAAAAAACATCAAAAACATCAAAAACATCAATAACATCAAAAACATTAAAAATCATCAAAAACATCAACAACATCAAAAACATAAATAACATCAAAAAAATCAAATAAACATCAAAAACATCAAAAACATCAAAAACATCAATAACATCAAAAACATTAAAAATCATCAAAAACATCAAAAGCATCAAAAACTTCAAAAACATCAAAAACATCAAAAACATCAAATACATCAAAAACATCAAAAAACATCAAAAAACATCAATAACATCAAAAACATCAAATCATCAAAAACATCAAAAATATCAAAAACATCAAAAACATCAAATCTTCAGAAACATCAAAACATCAAAAACTTTACAAAAAATCAAAAAAAAAAAAAAACATCAAAAACATCAAAAACATCAAAAAACATCAACAACTTTACAAAAAAAAAAAAAAAAACATCAAAAACATCAAAAACATCAAAAACATCAATAACATCAAAAACATCAAAAACATCAAAAACATCAAAAACATCAAAAACATCAAAAACATCAAAAACATCAAAAACATCAAATCATCAGAAACATCAAAACATCAAAAACTTTACAAAAAAAAAAAAAAAAAAAACATCAAAAACATCAAAAACATCAAAAACATCAAAAATATCAAAAACATCAAAAACATCAAATCATCAGAAACATCAAAACATCAAAACATCAAAAACTTTACAAAAATTAAAAAAAAAAACATTAAAAATGTCAAAAAACATCAAAAACATCAAAAACATCAAAAACATCAAAAACATCAAAAGCATCAAAAACATCAAAAACGCCAAAAACATCTAAACATCAAAAACATCAAAAACATCAAAAATATTAAAAACATTAAAAACATTAAAAACATCAAAAACATCAAAAACATCAAAAACGTCAAAAACATTGAAAACATTAAAAACATTAAAATCATCAAAAACATCAAAAACATCACGAACATCAAAAACATCAAGAACATGAAAAACATCAAAAACTTCAAAAACATGCAAAACATCAAAAACATCAAAAACATCAAAAACATCAAAAACTTAAAAAACATCAAAAACATCAAAAAACATCAAAAACATCAAAATCATCAAAAACATAAATAACTTCAAAAAAATCAAATAAACATCAAAAACATCAAAAACATCAATAACATCAAAAACATTAAAAAACATCAAAAACATCAAAAGCATCAAAAACTTCAAAAACATCAAAAACATCAAAAACATCAAATACATCAAAAACATCAAAAACATCAAAAACATCAAAAACATTAAAAACATCACAAACATCAAAAACATCAAAAACATCAAAAACATCAAAAACATCAAAAACATCAAAAACATCACGAACATCAAAAACATCAAGAACATGAAAAACATCAAAAACTTCAAAAACATGCAAAACATCAAAAACATCAAAAACATCAAAAACATCAAAAACTTAAAAAACATCAAAAACATCAAAAAACATCAAAAACATCAAAATCATCAAAAACATAAATAACTTCAAAAAAATCAAATAAACATCAAAAACATCAAAAACATCAATAACATCAAAAACATTAAAAAACATCAAAAACATCAAAAGCATCAAAAACATCAATAACATCAAAAACATCAAAAACATCAAAAAACATCAAATCATCAGAAACATCAAAGCATCAAAACATCAAAACATCAAAAACTTTACAAAAAATCAAAAAAAAAAAAACATCAAAAACATCAAAAAACATCAAAAACATCAATAACATCAAAAACATCAAAAACATCAAAAACATCAAAAATATCAAAAACATCAAAAACATTAAAAACATCAAATCATCAGAAACATCAAAACATCAAAACATCAAAAACTTTACAAAAATTAAAAAAAAAAAAAAACATCAATAACATCAAAAACATCAAAAAACATCAAAAACATCAAAAACATCAAAAACATCAAATCATCAGAGACATCAAAATATCAAAACATCAAAAACTTTACAAAAAATCAACAAAAAAAAAAATCAATAACATCAAAAACATCAATAACATCAAAAACATCAAAAACATCAAAAACATCAAAAACATCAAAAACATCTAAAACATCAAAAAAATCAAAAAACATCAAAAACATCAATAACATCAAAAACATCAAAAACATCAAAAACATCAAAAACATCAAAAATATCAAAAACATCAAAAATATCAAAAACATCATAAACTTCAGAAACATGAAAAACATACAAAAAAAAAAAAAACATAAACATCAAAAATCTAAAAAAAAAACAAAAACATTAAAAACAACAAAAACATCAAAAAAAAAAAAAAAAGGAAAAGAAAAACTGGTCATCAAAAACATCAAAAACATCAAAAAACATCAAAAACATCAAAAGCATCAAAAACATCAAAAACATCAAAAACATCAAAAACATCAAAAGCATTAAAAACATCAAAAACACTAAGAACATCACAAACATCAAAAACATCAAAAACATCAAAAACATCAAAAACATCAAAAACATCAAAAAAAATCAAAAACGCCAAAAACATCAAAAACATCAAAAACATCAAAAACATCAATAACATCAAAAACATCAAAAACATCAAAAACATCAAATAACATCAAATAACATCAAAAACATGAAAAACATCAAAAACATCAATAACATCAAAAGACAAAAAACATCAAAAACATCAATAACATCAAAAACATTAAAAACATCAAACATCAAAAATATCAAAAACATCAAAAACATCAAAAACCTCAAAAAACATCAACAACTTTAGAAACATCAAAAACATCAAAAAACATTAAAAACATCAAAAACATCAAAAAACATCAATAACATCAAAAACATCAAAAACATCAATAACATCAATAACATCAAAAACATTAAAAACATCAAACTTCAAAAATATCAAAAACATCAAACACCTCAAAAAACAGTAACAACTTTAGAAACATCAAAAATATCAAAAAACATTAAAAACATCAGAAACATCAAAAAACATTAAAAACATCAAAAAAACATCAATAACATCAAAAACATCAACAACATCATAAACATCAAAAACATCAAAAAAATCAATCTATAATATCAAAAACATCAAAGACATTAACAACATCAAAACCTTCACAAACGTCAAAAACATCTAAACATCAAAAGCATCATAAACATCAAAAACGCCAAAAACATCAAAAACATCAAAAACATCAAAAACAGCAAAAACATCAAAAACATCAAAAACATCAAAAACATCAAAAACATCAAAAACATCAAAAAAAAAAAAAAAAAAAAACATCATAAAATTAAAAATCTAAAAAAAATCAAAAACATTAAAAACATCAAAAACATAAAAAAAAAGAAAAAATGAACATCAAAAACATCAAAAAATCAATATACAATATCAAAAACATTAACAACATCAAAAACATCACAAACGTCAAAAACATCTTAACATCAAAAACATCCAAAACATAGAAAACATCAAAAACATCAAAAACATCAAAAACATCAAAAACATCAAAAACATAAAAAACATCAAAACATCAAAAACATCAAAATCATAAAAATCATCAAAAACATCAAAAACATCAAAAACATCAAAAACATCAAAAACATCAAAAACATCAAAAACCTAAAAAACATCAACAACTTTAGAAACATAAAAAGCATCATAAACATCAAAAACCTCAAAAAACATCAACAACTTTAGAAACATCAAAAACATCAAAAAACATTAAAAACATCAAAAACATCAAAAAACATCAAAAACATCAAAAACTTCAGAAACATCAAAAACATCTAAAACATCACAAACATTAAAAACATCAAAAACATCAAAAACATCAAAAACATCAAAAACATCATAAACTTCAGAAACATCAAAAACATCAAAAACATCAAAAACATCAAAAACATCACAAACATCAAAAACATCAAAAACATCAAAAACATCAAAAACATCAAAAACATCAAAAACATCATAAACTTCAAAAACATCAAAAACATACAAAAAAAAAGAAAAACTGAACATCAAAAACATCAAAAAAATCAATATACAATATCAAAAACATTAACAACATCAAAAACATCACAAACGTCAAAAACATCTTAACATCAAAAACATCCAAAACATAGAAAACATCAAAAACAGCAAAAACATCAAAAACATCAAAAACATCAAAAACATCAAAAACATCAAAAACATCAAAAAAAAAAAAAAAAAAAACATCATAAAATCAAAAATCTAAAAAAAATCAAAAACATTAAAAACATCAAAAACATAAAAAAAAAGAAAAACTGAACATCAAAAACACCAAAAAAATCAATATACAATATCAAAAACATTAACAACATCAAAAACATCAAAAACATCAAAAACATCAAAAACATCAAAAACATCAAAAACATAAAAAACATAAAAAACATCAAAAACATCAAAAACATAAAAAACATCAAAAACATAAAAAGCATCATAAACATCAAAAACATCAAAAACCTAAAAAAACATCAACAACTTTAGAAACATAAAAAGCATCATAAACATCAAAAACCTCAAAAAACATCAACAACTTTAGAAACATCAAAAACATCAAAAACATTAAAAACATCAAAAACATCAAAAAACATCAAAAACATCAAAAACTTCAGAAACATCAAAAACATCAAAAACATCTAAAACATCACAAACATCAAAAACATCAAAAACATCAAAAACATCAAAAACATCATAAACTTCAGAAACATCAAAAACATCAAAAACATCACAAACATCAAAAACATCAAAAACATCAAAAACATCATAAACTTCAGAAACATCAAAACATACAAAAAAAAAAAAAAAAAAACTTAAACATCAAAAATCTAAAAAAAAATCAAAAACATTAAAAACTTCAAAAACATCAAAAAAAAAAAAAAAAGAGAAAAACTGGTCATCAAAAACATCAAAAACATCAAAAAACATCAAAAACATCAAAAGCATCAAAAACATCAAAAACATCAAAAACATCAAAAGCATTAAAAACATCAAATACACTAAGAACATCACAAACATCAAAAACATCAAAAACATCAAAAACATCAAAAAAAAATCAAAAACGCGAAAAACATCAAAAACATCAAAAACATCAAAAACATCAAAAACATCAAATAACATCAAAAACATCAAAAACATCAAAAACATCAAAAAAAAAAAAACTTCAAATACTTCAAAAATATCAAAAAAATCAAAATATCAAAAACATCAAAAACATAATAACATCAAAAACATCAAAAACAATAAAAAACATCAACAACTTTAGAAACATCAAAAACATCAAAAAACATTAAAAACATCAAAAACATCAAAAAACATCAATAACATCAAAAACATCAAAAACATCAATAACATCAATAACATCAAAAACATTAAAAACATCAAACTTCAAAAATATCAAAAACATCAAACACCTCAAAAAACAGTAACAACTTTAGAAACATCAAAAATATCAAAAAACATTAAAAACATCAGAAACATCAAAAAACATTAAAAACATCAAAAAAACATCAATAACATCAAAAACATCAACAACATCATAAACATCAAAAACATCAAAAAAATCAATCTATAATATCAAAAACATCAAAGACATTAACAACATCAAAACCTTCACAAACGTCAAAAACATCTAAACATCAAAAGCATCATAAACATCAAAAACGCCAAAAACATCAAAAACATCAAAAACATCAAAAACAGCAAAAACATCAAAAACATCAAAAACTTCAGAAACATCAAAAACATCAAAAAAAAAAAAAAAAAAAACATCATAAAATTTAAAATCTAAAAAAAAATCAAAAACATTAAAAACATCAAAAACATAAAAAAAAAAGAAAAAATGAACATCAAAAACATCAAAAAAATCAATATACAATATCAAAAACATTAACAACATCAAAAACATCACAAACGTCAAAAACATCTTAACATCAAAAACATCCAAAACATAGAAAACATCAAAAACATCAAAAACATCAAAAACATCAAAAACATCAAAAACATAAAAAACATCAAAAACATCAAAAACATCAAAATCATAAAAATCATCAAAAACATCAAAAACATCAAAAACATAAAAAGCATCATAAACATCAAAAACATCAAAAACCTAAAAAAACATCAACAACTTTAGAAACATAAAAAGCATCATAAACATCAAAAACCTCAAAAAACATCAACAACTTTAGAAACATCAAAAACATCAAAAAACATTAAAAACATCAAAAACATCAAAAAACATCAAAAACATCAAAAACTTCAGAAACATCAAAAACATCTAAAACATCACAAACATTAAAAACATCAAAAACATCAAAAACATCAAAAACATCAAAAACATCATAAACTTCAGAAACATCAAAAACATCAAAAACATCAAAAACATCAAAAACATCACAAACATCAAAAACATCAAAAACATCAAAAACATCAAAAACATCAAAAACATCAAAAACATCATAAACTTCAAAAACATCAAAAACATACAAAAAAAAAAGAAAAACTGAACATCAAAAACATCAAAAAAATCAATATACAATATCAAAAACATTAACAACATCAAAAACATCACAAACGTCAAAAACATCTTAACATCAAAAACATCCAAAACATAGAAAACATCAAAAACAGCAAAAACATCAAAAACATCAAAAACATCAAAAACTTCAAAAACATCAAAAACATCAAAAAAAAAAAAAAAAAAAAACATCATAAAATCAAAAATCTAAAAAAAAAATCAAAAACATTAAAAACATCAAAAACATAAAAAAAAAGAAAAACTGAACATCAAAAACACCAAAAAAATCAATATACAATATCAAAAACATTAACAACATCAAAAACATCAAAAACATCAAAAACATCAAAAACATCAAAAACATCAAAAACATAAAAAACATAAAAAACATCAAAAACATCAAAAACATAAAAAACATCAAAAACATAAAAAGCATCATAAACATCAAAAACATCAAAAACCTAAAAAAACATCAACAACTTTAGAAACATAAAAAGCATCATAAACATCAAAAACCTCAAAAAACATCAACAACTTTAGAAACATCAAAAACATCAAAAACATTAAAAACATCAAAAACATCAAAAAACATCAAAAACATCAAAAACTTCAGAAACATCAAAAACATCAAAAACATCTAAAACATCACAAACATCAAAAACATCAAAAACATCAAAAACATCAAAAACATCAAAAACATCAAAAACATCAAAAACATCAAAAACATCACAAACATCAAAACATCAAAAACATCAAAAACATCAAAAACTTCAGAAACATCAAAAACATACAAAAAAAAAAAAAAAAAAAAACTTAAACATCAAAAATCTAAAAAAAAAATCAAAAACATTAAAAACTTCAAAAACATAAAAAAAAAAAAAAAAAAGAGAAAAACTGGTCATCAAAAACATCAAAAACATCAAAAAACATCAAAAACATCAAAAGCATCAAAAACATCAAAAACATCAAAAACATCAAAAGCATTAAAAACATCAAATACACTAAGAACATCACAAACATCAAAAACATCAAAAACATCAAAAACATCAAAAAAAATCAAAACGCGAAAAACATCAAAAACATCAAAAACATCAAAAACATCAAAAACATCAAATAACATCAAAAACATCAAAAACATCAAAAACATCAAAAAAAAAAAAACTTCAAATACTTCAAAAATATCAAAAAAATCAAAATATCAAAAACATCAAAAACATAATAACATCAAAAACATCAAAAACAATAAAAAACATCAAAAGCATCAAAAACATCAAAAACATCTAAAACATCAAAAATATCAAAAATATCAAAAACATCGAAAACATCAAAAACATCAAAAGCATCAAAAACATCAATAACATAAAAAAAAAATCAAATAAACATCAAAAACATCAAAAACATCAAAAACATCAAAAACATTAAAAAACATCAAAAACATCAATGTAATGCTCTCTTTGGCGATATAGAGCATCAGCAGTGTTCACAGTTTGGTTTGGGCGGCAGAGTTCGGTCTGCGGCCAAGTTATTTAGTCTTAAGCATAAATGATATGTTATGCTTAAGAGAGAAGACGATGTTTTTAGTTTGGAGTCCGTTTATTCAATGTTTTCTTAGTCTTTTACAATATATTATTAAACCTAAGTTTGTTAGCAGCGCTGCCTGCGTTAGCGACAGAGCAGCGGCAGAATTATATATTTCTTAAATATATTCTTCTATGTTGCTGGAATGCAACGTAAAGAATTCATGTAGCATGCGTTCACTTAGTGCTTGACTTTGGTCAGCGTGGGAAACGCCGACTAAGCGTTTCCTGCGTGTGGCCTTCAAGTGGCTCTTCATATTGCAGTTTGGCCATTGACATTGACATTTGTTTTGACAATATATTGCATTCGTATGCTTATAATTTATTTATGAATTACTGCTACAGTGAACACTCTATATGTGCGCATACTACATCTCCCTCCTTTTGAAAAATAACGTAATATTATGGAGTTATTTTTAATTAATGTTTACATAATTTTAAGTTTAACATATTTTTTTAATATTTTTATTTATTTTTTTTTTTTTATTTTTATAAATAAAATTTTTTTAATCTATCCTTATCTACTATTTGTTTTTTATTTTTATTGTTTGATATTGTTATATTATTATTTTCTCCTATATTTTCTATCTTATAGGGTCCCGTAAATTTAAATTCTAATTTATGGCCTACTTCATTTTTTAATAAAACCTTATCTCCTACTGATATTTCTAAATTGTTTGTTCTTAAGTCGTATGTTCCCTTATTTTTTATTTTATTCTCTTCTATCATTCTTCTTGCTCTTTTATATGCTACCTCTAATCTATATTTGCTTTCCTTAGCGTAGTCATCTATATTGTATATGGGTTCTATGCTATTTGTATTGCTAAATTGTTTTGGAATATTTGTTGTTCTACCAAAAACTAATTCGTATGGACAATAATTATGTACCATAGATGGGGTCGTATTAAAACAATATACAAAATATTGAAGCCATACGTCCCAGTCGGTTTTGTCAACCGATATATAGGATCGTATATACTCGTTTAGAGTTCTATGACTTCTTTCAACTACTCCGACTGTTTGATGGTGATGAGCTGTTGATGTAATATTTGTAATTTTAAGGTATTTGCATAGATCATTAATTATTGAGTTCTTATATTCTGTTCCCATGTCCGTAATGAACGTCTTCATTGGACCGTACTTCAGAATAAAGGATTCAAATATCGCTTTAGCGACTGTATTTGCGCTTTTATTTGGTATTGGTATAGCAACTAAGTATTTAGTTAAATCACATATTAGTGTGACTGCATACTCATTGCCGTTTTCTGATTTTGGTAGTGGACCTATTGTGTCGACTACTACTCTATCAAACGCATGTTCTGGTGTCTGTGTAATCGTCATTGGACTTCTACTATGTTTAGTAGTTTTAGATTTTTGGCATTTTTTGACATTTTCTTACGTACTCTTTTATGTACTTAGACATATTTTTCCAGTAAAAATATCTTTTGACCTTGGCCAAGGTTTTTTTTATGCCTGTATGTCCTCCTTGTATTGGATCATAATGTAGTGTAGACAATATAGCTTCTTTATCTTTTTCATTATTTATTAAGGTCACCGGGATGAGTAGGGCTACTTTCAAATTCTTTAATATTTTATTGCCCATATATTTGAATTGATCTATTGAAACGTGTTCAAAGATTTTTTCCCAAGGTGCCATTTTAAGTTGAGTGATTTCATATATACCGGCTTTGCTTTTCAAGCCTTTGAAAAAATTGATCCAGATCAATAACTTCATTAGTATAAATGTCACTAACATCATATCTTGCAATGATTGTCTTTCCATGTTTAAATAAACATATCATGTTATTCAATTGCAATGTCACTACTTTACGTACTTCGTCATTTGTCATGACTACATATACGTTGGGCTTTGAAGCTTTTTCATTGGACTGTCTCTGCAGTTCCATTGTATTATTTTCATTCCCTGCGCAGGATTTTTGTCTACTTTGATATCTTGTAGTGACTTTCATTATATTTCCAGTTATTTCTTTTAGTTCTTTGATGGTTATTCTAGATAACGCATCGGCTACGTAATTTTCTTTACCCTTTAGATACTCTACAGTGAAGTTATATTCCTCTAATTCTAGTCTCATACGTGTTAACTTTGAACTTGGGTTTGTCATTGAAAATAAAAATGTAAGGGGTCTATGATCTGTTTTGACTGTAAAGTGTTCTCCATATATGTAGGGTCTGAAATGGGTTATTGCCCAATGAATTGCTGTTCTTGCTCTGTAGTACTTTTATTACTTTCACCCTTTGTAAATGATTTTGATGCAAATGCAACTGGAAGTTGGTGGCCATTATGGTTTTGAGATAAAACTGCACCACACGCTTGCTTACTTGCATCAGTAGTTATGCAAAATTCTTTGCTAAAGTCTGGGTATTGTAATAGGGTTGGTTCCATCAGTTTATGTTTTAAATGTAAGAATGCATTTTGACAGTCTTCTGTCCATTCAAATGGAATATTCTTTTTACATAATCTAGTTATGTGCCGTGAATAGTCAGCGAAATTTCTGATAAATTTTCTATAATAATTGCAAAATGCAATGAATCTTCTAGCACTGTCCGCGTCATGTGGGACGGGGTAATTTTTAATTACTTCATATTTCTTGTCATCTGGCAAGATTCCTTTGTCTGTGCACTTGTGTCCTAAAAATGTGACTTCGTGCATAAAGAATGAACATTTTTCTGGGTGTAACTTTAAATTGTATTTTCTACATTTATCAAAAACATCTGTTAAATTTTTAATCATGTGTTTTTCAGAACACCCTATGACTATTAAATCGTCCATATAAAGGAATGCTTGTGATGGCTCTAGTCCTGAGAATGCTATAGTCATCATTCTTTGGAACGAATTCGGTGCTATTTTTAATCCAAAAGGTAATCGCGTGAAACGATATGAACCGTTGCTAGTCGAAAACGACGTTATATCTCTGGATTTTTCTTCAAGTTCAATTTGATGAAAACCAGACATTAAGTCGAGACATGAAAAATATTTAGCGCTAGTTGATCTAAAATGTCATCAATTCTAGGTAGTGGAAATTTATCAGCTAGTAACTTTTTATTAATCTGGCGATAGTCAATTACTAAACGCCATTTCTTTTTATCTGAGTCTGGGAGTGACTTCTTTGGAACTAATAGAAGTGGACTATTATATTCCGATATTGATGGTTCAACTATGTTGTCGTCAATTAGTTTTTGTACTTGAGCTTGAATTTCATCTACTTGACTGTGAGGATTTCTGTAGTTTTTTATGTATACGGGTTCTTCGTCTTTCAATCTCAGTTTTTGCCTATAAAAATTGTTTGCTGTTATGGGTTCTGTTGATAAGCCAAATATATCAGTGTATTTATGACATAATTCTTTTAGTTTATTTTTGAATTGTGGTGGAAAATTTTTTGATAATTGAGACATGACAGTTTGTTCTCTGGTTTCTTGGGTGTTTTGAACTATTTCATAGTTCGAAAGTGGTTCATACTCTATTTTAGTTACATTGACTATTTGATCGGAATTTGTCGTATTTAAGATACGTATATAGGCGTTTTGAGTGTTGGCAATTGTATTTGCAATATAAATTCCAGGTTGTATTTCGTTATTTGGAAACAATATATGTTGGTCTATAACTGAAGATATATCGATTTTTCTTATAACCTGTGATCTTGCTGGTAACAATATTGTATTGTTGCCTGAACTGTATTCTATTGGGACATAAATTGGATATTTTAAGTTGTTTGGTCTAAGTATAAACCAATTTTCTTTCTGATTAAAATCTAATTGACAATTATATTTTTTTATAAAATCTATGCCTATAATTCCGTCGCATGGTGTTAGGAATTGTTGATCAAGTATATGAAAATTGTGAGGGATTATATATTTTCCTGTTTGTATTTCTATTGATGTTAAGCCTATGGATGAAATTATTTCTTGACCAATGCCATGTATATTAATTTTATTATGCTCTTGAATGTTTGTAAAATTATCACTGTTTTCTTTTAAAACAGATATATCTGCTCCTGTGTCTATTAGAAAGATTAAGTCTTTTCCTGTATCTAAATGTGTAAATTTGACAAATATATTTTTGCTGAGATTGGTTGCGTATACTTTTGGGTCTTCTACTGTTGTGGTACTGAGGGTTGTTGGGAGTTTCCCGAGTTTTGTGCTACTCTTACGTTTGCATTGTTGGTATTTCTATTCTGGTTTTGATTATTATTGCCGTTGTTGCGGTTACCACGGTAACCACCTCTACCTCTGTTATTGTTGTAATAATCATTGTTTTGTTGACCATTATTTCTGTTATAACCGTTGTTGTTATAACCGTTATTGTTATAACCTCTGCCTCTACCGCGATAATTACCTCTGGAGTAATTACCTCGTTGGGCATTTCCTCTCTGCGCGTACATTATTGTACCTGCATTACTGGTCATTTCAGTGCTATAAGTTATATATTTAGCTATGGCTTCTTTTAGCGTTCTAAATGTTCCTCCTTGCATGATATATTTTATCGGTCCATGGTCACAGTTCTTTACTAGAGTTTGTTATGATTCTCTTTGGCTCATTTCCGTTGCCTTTTGGGTAGAATAACCTTCATCTATATAGGTGTCTTATAGTTGTCTGCGTAGATTATCTATTTCAGTTGTAAACTGTGTTGGGGTCTTGCCTTTACGGAAAATGTTTTGCAATTTGCATCGTAAGACATTTGAGTCTTCTCCTTCTACTTCTTCTTTCAGTTGTAGAATGAGTTCTTCGATGGTAGTTGCATTTATGATTTTATTATATGTAGAGCCCATAACTCTTGATTTAATTACTTCTAGGGCTATTCTGCCTGTGGGTCCGTCTGGTATTCCGGCGGCCCGTATGGTTTTTATGAATTGATTTAAATTTTGCCGCGATCCATCGAATACCGGGATCGACTGCTGGATATCTTTAGAGATTTTCCTGCTGGCAAAATATTCATCTATTTGTTCACTAGTTGGTTGTGTCGACGTCATGGTGTCTATTATTGTACTTGACTAGTCGACAAACTGTGGCTGTATTATATTTATGTTTTCTATAACTGACAGATCTATTTCTGCCGGTATCGTTAAATCATGTAAATCTTCCTCTTTGATTTCTAGCTCTGAGTCACTTGATGACTCATCTAATTCTATTTCCTGTACTTTCTGTGGGGTATTTAGTATTGTCGGTATCGAGATACTTAATTTGTATCTATCGTTTACCGCTATTAGCCTTTCTCTGAGTTTAACTAATAGGTTAGATGCTGTTTTGCACGGTGTTTCGCTTAATAAATTCCTATTTTCATGTATTAATTCTCTGGCTTTGTTAAAATTTTCAACTAGTATATTTGCGTATTTTTTCAGTGTTTCTAGTTGTATTGGTCTATTTTGTGTTATACATTTGTATGATTTACTGAAATTCTCCTTATATTCTTTTAACTTTTCTAAAAGTTTCACCCACTCCATGCTATCTGGGACACATTTATTAATATTATTTGTTTAATTCTTTATTTATTTTTATTTTAATTTCATTACTTTTGTAAGTATATATGTATAATAAAAATTTTCTTAAATTGTATCGAGCCCATTTGCTGTACTTTGATATTGTTTTTTAAGGCATTTGTTATGCATTTTATATATCTTTATTAGTGCATTTGCTACTAGTACTAGGGCAATTATTATTAGGATTACTATTATCCAATATAGGTCTATATTTTCTACTTTTACTTTGTTAATGACATTTGCAGTGGAGTCCACTGTCTTTGTATCTATAAGACCCATTTTGGTGTCTATGTATATTTTATCAATTTTAATTTCTTTCTCTGTAATTGTTCTTTTATCTATGTTGTTGTATTAAAGACATAGAATAAAATTTTTTTTTTTTTTTACTTTCGCATTCTATTTATATTATTTTTACTTTTAACATTGTGAAACCTGCCTACTTCTAGCCATGGCTTTACGGGCCATGTTGGGCTAACTCGGCTGAAAACATTCAGCGAAATTTTACAAAAATTTTTCTTAATTGTAAGTATTTAATATTTATAGTATTCTGCTGTGGCTTCGGTTTCGGTTGTGGGTTGATTCTTTGACTTCTATGGTGTCAGCTTGGCGTAGCCGGACCGGCACGCTGACACTCCCTCGACGTTCACTTGTTACAGGTGCCTTGGCAATAAGGCATCCATACGCCTCCACAATCGGGTGGGCACTGCTTCTTTGCCGTCGGGATCTGTTTTGGTGTGTTTCTGTCTATTGTTGTGTTCGTTGTGGTTTTTCTTTCTTCCAGACTCGTTTTTAAATGATCGTATTCCTCTTGTGACTTTACTGCTTTATTCCATTCAGGCGGAGTTTGCTGGCCGTTTAGCAACCACTTAATATGCGCCAGTCTCTTGTTTATCTTGGTTTTCACTCCGCCGCGTTTCTTTCCCATATTAGTCTTCGATTTGTAGGTTTTCCAATCTGTGTACTAGCATTGCATATGGTTGTATTTCCTCTAGGACTTGAGTGCCCAATCATCGTCTGATATCTCATTCAGTATTGCATTTATATATGCCACTTCCTCTAGTATGGAATCGTTTGTATTTATCACTTCCTTTGGTGTAAAATCGTTGTCTTCGTGATTTCGTGGATCACACATTATAGCACAGATTACAACTTTTTTTTGTTGTTTTTTTTCTTCTTGGGATGTTTGCCTTCTTTATTCTTCCTTATACTCTTTTGGTCCTGTCACGGTCGCCATGTAATGCTCTCTTTGGCGATATAGAGCATCAGGAGTGTTCACAGTTTGGTTTGGGCGGCAGAGTTCGGTCTGCGGCCAAGTTATTTAGTCTTAAGCATAAATGATATGTTATGCTTAAGAGAGAAGACGATGTTTTTAGTTTGGAGTCCGTTTATTCAATGTTTTCTTAGTCTTTTACAATATATTATTAAACCTAAGTTTGTTAGCAGCGCTGCCTGCGTTAGCGACAGAGCAGCGGCAGAATTATATATTTCTTAAATATATTCTTCTATGTTGCTGGAATGCAACGTAAAGAATTCATGTAGCATGCGTTCACTTAGTGCTTGACTTTGGTCAGCGTGGGAAACGCCGACTAAGCGTTTCCTGCGTGTGGCCTTCAAGTGGCTCTTCATATTGCAGTTTGGCCATTGACATTGACATTTGTTTTGACAATATATTGCATTCGTATGCTTGTAATTTATTTATGAATTACTGCTACAGTGAACACTCTATATGGGCGCATACTATATCAAAAACATCAAAAACATCAAAAACATCAAAAACATCAAAAACATCTAAAAACATCAAAAACATCAAAAACATCAAAAACATCAAAAACATCAAAAACATCAAAAACATCAAAAACATCAAAAACATCAAAAACATCAAAAACATCAAAAACATCAAAAACATCAAAAAACATCAAAAACATCAAATACATCAAAAAACATCAAAAAACATCAAAAAACATTGATAACATCAAAAACATCAACAACATCAAAAGCATCAAAAGCATCGAAAACATCAAAAACATTAAAAACATCACAAACATCAAAAACATCAAAAACATCAAAAGCATCAAAAATATCAAAAACATCAAAAACATCAAAACATCAGAAATATCAAAAACATCAAAAACATCAAAAGCATCAAAAACATCAAAAACATCAAAAACATCAAAAACATCAAAAACATCAAAAACATCAAAAACATCAAAAACATCAAAAAACATCAAAAACATCAAATACATCAAAAAACATCAAAAAACATCAAAAAACATTGATAACATCAAAAACATCAACAACATCAAAAGCATCAAAAACATCAAAAACATTAAAAACATCACAAACATCAAAAACATCAAAAACATCAAAAGCATCAAAAGCATCAAAAACATCAAAAACATCAAAAACATCAAAAACATCAAAAACATCAAAAACATCAAAAACATCAAAAACATCAAAAACATCAAAAACATCAAAAAACATCAAAAACATCAAATACATCAAAAAACATCAAAAAACATTGATAACATCAAAAACATCAACAACATCAAAAGCATCAAAAGCATCAAAAACATCAAAAACATGAAAAACATCAAAAAACATCAAAAGCATCAAAAACATCAAAAACACTACATACATTAAAAACATTAAAAATATCAAAAAACATCAAAAACATGAAAAACATCAAAAACATCAATAACATCAAAAGCACTAAAAACATCAAAAACATCAATAACATCAAGAACATCAAAATCATCAAATACATCAAAAAACATTAATAACATCAAAAACATCAACAACATCAAAAGCATCAAAAGCATCAAAAGCATCAAAAGCATCAAAAACATCAAAAACATTAAAAACATCACAAACATCAAAAACATCAAAAACATCAAAAACATCAAAAACATCAAAAACATCAAAACATCAGAAACATCAAAACATCAAAAACTTTACAAAAAATCAAAAAAAAAAACACATCAAAAACATGAAAAACATGAAAAACATCAAAAAACATCAAAAGCATCAAAAACATCAAAAACACTACAAACATTAAAAACATTAAAAATATCAAAAAACATCAAAAACACGAAAAACATCAAAAACATCAATAACATCAAAAGCACTAAAAACATCAAAAACATCAATAACATCAAAAACATTAAAAACATTAAAAACATCAAACATCAAACATCAAAAACATCAAAAAACATCAAAAACATCAAAAACATCAAAAACATCAAAAACATCAAAAACATCAAAAACATCACAAACATCAAAAACATCAAAAACATCAAAAACATCAAAAACATCAAAAACATCAAAAACATCAAAAACATCAAAAAACTTCAAAAACATCAAAAACATCAAATACATCAAAAAACATTGATAACATCAAAAACATCAACAACATCAAAAGCATCAAAAGCATCAAAAACATTAAAAACATCACAAACATCAAAAACATCAAAAACATCAAAAACATCAACTTCAAAACATCAAAAATTTTACAAAAAATCAAAAAAAAAAACACATCAAAAGCATGAAAAACATCAAAAAACATCAAAAGCATCAAAAACATCAAAAACACTACAAACATTAAAAACATTAAAAATATCAAAAAACATCAAAAACATGAAAAACATCGAAAACATCAATAACATCAAAAGCACTAAAAACATCAAAAACATCAATAACATCAAAAACATTAAAAACATTAAACATCAAACATCAAACATCAAAAATATCAAAAACATCAAAAACATCAAAAACCTCAAAAAACATCAACAACTTTAGAAACATCAAAAACATCAAAAAACATTAAAAACATCAAAAACATCAAAAGACATCAATAACATCAAAAACATCAATAACATCAAAAGCATCAATAACATCAATAACATCAATAACATCAAAAACATCAAAAACATCAATAACATAAAAAACATTAAAAACATCAAACATCAAACATAAAACATCAAAAACATCAAAAAACATTAAAAACATCAAAAACATCAAAAGACATCAATAACATCAAAAGCATCAATAAGCATCAATAACATCAAAACATCAAAAACATCAAAAACATCAAAACATCAAAAACATAAAAACATCAAACATCAAACATAAAACATCAAAAATATCAAAAACATCAAAAACATCAAAAAACATCAATAATATCAAAAACATCAATAATATCAAAAATATCAATAACATCAAAAACATTAAAAACATCAAACTTCAAAAATATCAAAAACATCAAACACCTCAAAAAACAGTAACAACTTTAGAAACATCAAAAACATCAAAAAACATTAAAAACATCAAAAACATCAAAAAACATCAATAACATAAATAACATCAAAAACATCAATAACATCAAAAACATCAAAAAACATTAAAAACATCAATAACATCAAAAACATCAATATCATCATAAACATCAAAAACATCAAAAAAATCAACATATAATATCAAAAACATCAAAAACATCAAAAACATCAAAAACATCAAAAACATCAAAAACATCACAAACATCAAAAACATCAATAACATCAAAAAACTTTTAGAAACATGAAAAACATCAAAAAAAAGAAAAAAAAACATCATAAATATCAAAAAATCTAAAAAAATCAAAAACATCAAAAACATCAAAAACATCAAAAACAAAAAAAAAACTGAACATCAAACACATCAAAATATCAAAAACATCAAAAACATCAAAAACATCAAAAACATCAAAAACATCAAAAACATCAAAAACATCAAAAACATCAAAAACATCAAAACATCAAAAACATCAAAAACATCAAAAACATCAAAACATCAAAAAACATCACAAACATCAAAAACAACCAAAAACATCAAAAACATCACAAACATCAAAAACATCAAAAACATCAATAACATCAAAAACTTTAGAAACATCAAAAACATCAAAAAAAAAAAAAAAAACATCATAAATATCAAAAATCTAAAAAAAAAATCGAAAACATTAAAAACATCAAAAACATAAAAAAAAATAGAAAAACTGAACATCAAACACATCAAAAATATCAAAAACATCAAAAACATCAAAAACATCAAAAACATCAAAATCATCAAAAACATCAATAACATCAAAAACATCAAAAACATTAAAAACATCAAAAACATCAAAAACATCAAAAACATCAAAAACATCAAAAACATCCAAAATATCAAAAACATCAAAAACATCAAAAACATCAAAAACATCAAAAACATCACAAACATCAAAAACATCAAAAACATCAAAAACATCAAAAACATCAAAAACATCAAAAAACATCAAAAAACATTGATAACATCAAAAACATCAACAACATCAAAAGGCATCAAAAGCATCAAAACATCAAAAACATTAAAAACATCCTACAAACATCAAAAACATCAAAAACATCAAAACATCAAAAACATCAAAAATATCAAAAACATCAAAACATCAAAACATCAAAAACATCAAAAACATCAAAACATCAAAAACATCAAAAACATGAAAAACATCAAAAAACATCAAAAGCATCAAAAACATCAAAACACATCCAAACATTAAAAACATCAAAAACATGAAAAACATCAAAAACATCAATAACATCAAGAACATCAAAATCATCAAATACATCAAAAAACATCAAAAAACATTAATAACATCAAAAACATCAACAACATCAAAAGCATCAAAAGCATCAAAAGCATCAAAAGCATCAAAAACATCAAAAACATTAAAACATCACAAACATCAAAAACATCAAAAACATCAAAACATCAAAACATCAAAAACATCAAAAACATCAAAAACATCAAAAACATCAAAAACATCAAAAATATCAAAAACATCAAAACATCAGAAACATCAAAACATCAAAAACTTTAAAAAATCAACAAAACAAAAAACACATCAAAAACATGAAAAACATGAAAAACATCAAAAAACATCAAAAGCATCAAAAACATCAAAAACACTACAAACATTAAAAACATTAAAAATATCAAAAAACATCAAAAACACGAAAAACATCAAAAACATCAATAACATCAAAAGCACTAAAAACATCAAAAACATCAATAACATCAAAAACAATAAAAACATCAAACATCAAAAATATCAAAAACATCAATAACATCAACAACTTTAGAAACATCGAAAACATCAAAAAACATTAAAAACATCAAAAACATCAAAAGACATCAAAAACATCAAAAACATCAATAACATAAAAAACATCAATAACATCAATAACATCAAAAACATCAATAACATCAAAAACATTAAAAACATCAAACATCAAACATCAAACATAAAACATCAGGAACATCAAAAACATCAAAAACATCAAAAACATCAAAAACATCAAAAACAACAAAACCACAAAAAACATCAACAACTTTAGAAACATCAAAAACATCCAAAAACATTAAAAACATCAAAAAACTTCAAACACATCAAAAACATCAAAAACATAAAAATCATCAAATACATCAAAAAAACATCAAAAAAACATTAATAACATCAAAAACATCAACAACATCAAAAGCATCAAAAACATCAAAAACATTAAAAACATCATAAACATCAAAAACATCAAAAACATCAAAAACATCAAAAAGATCAAAAACATCAAAAATATCAAAAACATCAAAAACATCAAAACATCAGAAACATCAAAACATCAAAAATATCAATAACATCTAAACCATTAAAAACATCTAACATCAAACAACAAACATCAGAAATATCAAATACATTAAAAACATCCAAAACATCAAAAAACATCAATAACGTCATAACATCAATAACATCAAAAACATCAAAAAACATCAAAAACATCAAGAAAATCAATATATAATATCAAAAACATCAAAAACATTAACAAGATCAAAAACATCATAAACGTCAAAAACATCTAAACATCAAAAAACATCCAAAACATCAAAAACATACAAAACATCAAAAACATCAAAAACATCAAAAACATAAAAAACATAAAAACATCAAAACATCAAAAACATCAAAAGCATCAAAAACATCAAAAACATCAAAAACATCAAAAACATCAAAAACATCAAAAACATCAAAAACATCAAAAACATCAAAAACATCAAAAACATCAAAACATCAAAAACATCAAAAACGTCAAAAACATCAAAAAACATCAAAACATCAAAAACATCACAAACATCAAAAACATCAAAAACATCAAAAACATCAAAAACTTCAGAAACATCAAAAAACATACAAAAAAAAAAAACAAAAAAATCAAAAAACAAAAAACATCAAAAAATCAAAAAAACATCAAAAAACATCAAAAAAAAAAAAAAAACATCAAAAACATCAAAAACCAAAAAACATCAAAAATCATCAAAAACATCAAAAACATCAAAAACATCAAAACATCAAAAACATCAAAAACATCAAAAACATCAAAACATCAAAAATCAAAAATATCAAAAACATTAAAAACATCAAAAACATCAAAAACATCAAAAACATCAAAAACATCAAAAAACATCAAAAACATCAAAAACATCAAAAACATCAAAAACATCAAAAACATCAAAAACATCAAAAACATCAAAAACATCAAAAACATCAAAAACATCAAAAACATCAAAAACATCAAAAAACATCAAAAACATCAAAAACATCAAAAACATCAAAACATCAAAAGAAACATCAAAAACATCAAAAACATCAAAAACATCAAAACGTCAAAAACATCAGAAACATCAAAAACATCAAAACATCAAAAACTTTAAAAAAAACATCAAAAACATCAAAAACATCAAAAACATCAAAACATCAAAAACATCAAAATTACAAAAACATCAAAACATGAAAAACATTAAAAACATCAAAAACATCAAAAAACATCAAAACATCAAAGATCTCAAAACATTAAAAGCATCAAAAACATCAAAAATATCAAAAACATCAAAACCTCAAAAAAACATCAACAAAACATCAAAACATCAAAAAAGCATCTTAAAAACATCAAAAGACCAAAAAACATCAATAACATCAAAAACATCAATAACATCAAAACATCAAAAACATCAAAAACATCAATAACATCAAAAACATCAAAAAACATCAAACATCAAAAACATCATAGAAACATAAAACATCAAAAGACATCAAAAACATCAAAAACATCAAAAAACATCAAAACCTCAAGAACATCAAAACATCAAAAACATTAAAACATCAAAAACATCAAAACATCAAATAACATAAAAACATCAAAACATCAAACATCAAACATCAAAACATTAAAAACATCAAAAAAACATCAAAAACATCAATACATAACATCAAAAACATCAAAAACATTAATAACATCACAAAACATCACATCAAAAACATCAAAAACATCAAAAACATCAAAATAATAAAGAAACATCAAAACATCAAAGAATCAAAAACATCAAAAACATCAAAAACATCAAAAAACACATCAAAAACATCAAAAAATCAAAACATCAAACATCAAAAACATCAAAAACATCAACAACATCAAAAAACATCAAAACGTCAAAAACATCAAAAACATCAAAAACATCAAAAACATCAAAAACATCAAGAAACATCAAGAACATCAAAAACATCAAAAACATCAAAAGCATCAAAAACATCAAAACATCAAGAAAACATCAAAACAAAAAAAAAATCAAAACATCAAAAACATCGAAAACAATAAAAACATCAAAAACATCAAAACATCAAAAACATCAAAA